>VWZI01007944.1:72259-126727 GCA_013396835.1 Psilopogon haemacephalus | reverse complement strand
ACTTGCTGAGGGTGCACTCAATTCCTCTGTCCATGTCTCTGACAAAGATGTTAAACAGCACTGGTCCCAGCACTGACTCCTGAGGGACGCCACTTGTCACTGGTCTCCAGGTGGACATTGTGCCCTTGATCACCACTCTCTGTGTGCGACCATCCAGCCAATTCCTTATCCAGTGAGTGCTCCATCCATCAATTCCATTTTTTCCATTTGGTGATCAGGACATCCTGTGGGACAGTCTCAAATGCCTTACAAGTGACAAAAAAGTTAACTGTTGTTTTATACATTTCTAACTTTCCACATTCCTTTGAAAGATTCTTTCCAGATACAGCACTTTCAACAGCTTGCCCTTTTTCCCCTAAAATAATTAGCAATAATAATTTGGTATTTACTGCCTCTTACGTTCTCTAATATTTTCAGGTATACACAGCCACACAGAGATGAAAGCAGGTACCAGCAAGATTTCTAACTTTCAACCTCAAATCCTATGTCTAACACAAAACCAGAAGACAGCAAAGTTTCTGACATTTTTAGTGAAGGATATGGGATTTGAAAACAAATTGTGACTGGATGTGTTTCTATCCATCCTATTATGCTTTATCCACAATATGCAATACTTAGAAGATGATAGAGAATTTCAGTGCTCATGAAAGCAGGAACTTACAGACTCAGGAACATGAACTAATCAGAGAGTGTTCATACATCAACAACACTAGAGTCCTCACAAGTGCCTGTACCTTCCTGCGTGCATGAATGCAAGGCATCTTTGGGGTGATATCCGACAGGCAACAGCCCTCCCACACCCTTCTCAAGTTTCAGTGAAAAGGAAACCCCAGAGAGAAATGCATCATATTCCATCCTTACAGTGAGTTCTTCTGTTTCCTCTCCTCTTGTATGAGTACCTCTACATGCCTTTTCTGGCCCACTGGAGATATAAAGACCTACATGTTAGACATAAGAAGTCTTGTCACAGCCAGAGATCAGAAAAGACACACAGCTACCCAGCAGTGCTACTACTCCTGTACCAGCATCTCCTTCACTGATTCATGGAGACACGCCACAAATTCGAAAAAAAGTGCACAAACTGAGGCTAATTAATTCACAAATCTTTCCCTCTAAGGTGTTATCAATGCTCTTACTAATAAGTAGAGAAATTTCTGGTTTTCAGATTTGATGTAAAAATCAGTAATGCAGAAATCTAAGGCTGTTAAAGATCCTCAGACATCCTCACAAGACTAGGAGCATTCATGTTACTCTTCTGTGAATCCCAAGATTATTTTTTAAAACTTTTCTTTCCTGTTATGTATTAAATACTATTGCTGATTTTAGGCTGGAAGTGGCTGTGGGGTAAGAAATCCCAGTGTATATTTTATATATCAACTTGTTAGGTAAGATCATTATTATTTTATCATACAAAGCAGTACTGAATTTTTGCTATCACATCAGTTGCTGTTTACCTACCAATGTGCTCACATCAGATGTTAAATGATTAAACAGCTTTCCAAGTTAATCCTCTAAAATTCCTCTCCAAAGAAAAGCAAAGACCATTAACTTATTCCACTTTACAGTGTTCATTCTACAGACCTTCCAGAGATACTGCTATTGTTGAGGTTCTTTTTGCTAGCAGTGCTGTGGAAAATATTTTAGATAGAATATACCATATATTCAGAAACTTATGTTCCTCTCCCACTCCAATATTTGCTCCCTTCACATTTTCTGTCATTATCTAGCAATTCCTATCCAGCAAGACTCAGCCTCACTGATATCCATGGAACTCAAACAGTAACACAGACTGCAACCCAAACTTCTCAGAGATTTTAATTAAGTTTTTAAGACCTAGAGTCCTTGAAAAATTTCCACCCATCACTTGACAATGAAGTTACATTAACCAACTTTTGTCAGCACTTTGATCCAATTTTTGTCAATACCTGTTGCATTTTTTAGTTCTGTTTTCTACATTTCCAAAAAGAGGAAAACAAAATCATATATTGTAAGGGAAGAAATATGATTCTAAGATTTATTTGATAAAGTTATGAGAGCAGCAGTCTTCAAAAGCTGTCTTGAGAAATTAACAAGAAATATGTTCTTAAAGGGAGAGGAAAAGATGAGCCACAATGGAGAAGAGTCATTGCTGTCATCCACCAGCCTACTTTTTGATTCTGACCTGTCAAGATAATTTAAAGCAGAACTTCAATGCCTAAATGGAAATTTTACAAGTTCTACTCCAAATGTCCTCAAGTATGTCACCAAACCACAGTTAATTACACATCCCTGGTACAGTGGAGCATCCTGATTGTATATAGAGTCTGAATTCTACAGAGCCCATGTGCTCGTACAGGACAGAGGAAAGCTAAAACCAGACAGTGAACATGGTGCAGGTGGATCTATGAGCATACAGATTTGTCCTTGACTTCTGCGCTGCCACCCAGTGTGACCTAAACAGGGTAGAAAACTGGACAGGAAATGCTACATGAAAACAAAAATTTAGCAGAGTAGCACTAAACTAATGCGGAAAAAAGTCAATCATTGCATTGCAAAACTGGAGGGAAAATGGTTTACAGTCTTCAGTCATGAAAAACACTTCATTAGGAACAGTTCTCAAAGACGTTCACTGTGTTCTCTGGAAGGATTAGCAATAAATCAATCAATACATTGGTTCTGATCCCACATAAATCACTAAACATGGTTAGAAACTCACAGAATGTGACTGTAAACATTGGCACACACTACAAATGTAGAGAAGTCCCCCATGGTCCACTATTTTAACTAATATTTGGATCTTTTCATGGCACTGAGCTCCCCGTGTGGTGGAATCTGCAAGTCAACACACACATTTCTTGAGCTCAGCTGTTTGGTGTGGGACAGAAACAAAAGCCCACCACTAAAAGATCAGACATATCAGACACTGTCTCTATCACAAGCTCGCACTCGTAAGTGTGCTATGTGTGACCCAGAATGTGCATGGGTGAAAGGGGAAGGGAGGGAACTTTTCCACACCATAATTAGCAGAGAAATGGTAATTATAATGTTCATGGTGTAAGTGTCAGTGAACAGGCCTCCCAAGCTTCCCAATGTCAGTTTCCAAAGCACCTTCCCGCAAGCTTCACCTCAGTTAAAAGCAATCCCTGGACTTACACTGGTGGTAGAGCTGCTAGATCCTCCTGCAATGTGCCAGATGCTGTAGAGGTGGTTAATTGATGCAATTCATGACTTAAAGCGCTGGTGCTGTAAGAGCCATAGTCTGCTGCCAAGCATCCAGCAGCTGGAAGGCTGACAGCTGGATTGTGTGCAATGCATCATCTGTCTGCACTGGAGTTCAAGAGCCTTACAAAAACCACCAAATATTGCATTATTACCACTTGGCAGGCCCAAGATGTGTACACAGAGTAAGATTAACAAAGTTTAGCATTCAGACCTTGTTAACTATTCTAAAAACCAGGAGAGACAAGTCATGTCTAGTACAGCTGAAATCTTACAGAAGAGAAAGAAAACACAGATGACTCCTCAAAGATGAGGGAATCTTCCCTTTCGAAAAGTGTATTCAGTCAGTGTGCATGACAGAAGAAATCCAGAAGGCCAGGAGGGAAGTCAGCATAACTGTGTGTCCATTTGAACTAACACCAGCACTGACAGAAGATGGGAACCAAGAGACCAGCAGTGTAGTCCACCTTGCCAATCTCCTGGTCACAAACCTATTTGCTAGTTAGGCTGTTTGGGATGCATAAAAAGAACACTTCAGAAGGAACAAAGACAGCTGTGGCTGCCAAGTCTTTTCAACACTTCCTCAGTCTCATGTTGGTTACCATCCAACTCAAGAGTTAGATACTAACCTGCTTGCACATAGAGGGTCCCTACACATCATGATGAAATTAGGCTACTCTCTTTTCAAAGTAACAGTTCGACTGGCTCCATAGTAGTTTGCCCTTATTAGCAGCAATTAACCAGTAACTGATTAGAAATATATGAGGTCTATTGTACAGCTCAGAGATACAACCTGCACAACTACTGGCATACCTCAATCATGCCAAGCACAAGCCTGTGGGAAGAGCTATTTGTGCAGGTAGTCAGGAGGAGCCAATAATGATGATCATTTACAACCAACTGAAATTGTAATATGAACCTGGTGAACACCCAGGCTACCCAGCAAAGCTCCCATACACAGACCAGGTCGTAACTCAGAAAAATACAAGATGCCATTTTTGAGAGTCCACTGCTTTGTTCAAGATTTGGTAAGAAAGCAATAAAGTTTCACTGAAATTCTGCAGTCTGACTATGCTGTAGGATTGCTAGTGCTGCAGCACCAGACCTTTGCAGCACCAGATCTTGTGATCTGTACTCTCTTTTCTGGGTTATTTTGAAATCAAATTTGCATCAATCATGATCTTTTGGTTCATGATCCTTCTGTCTACCTGCATGGGAAGGCCTCAAAGATATTTTTTTTTTTTAATCCTCAATTCTTTAATTTCTTCACTAGGATAAATATTGACATCAAAATCAGTATTTAATCCATTTCTAAGGACAAAAAAAGAACTCCAGTCATGTTCTTCTGAGCTTGCAGCAGGCAAGGTCAGTTTTGGTTTTAATTAACAATTTATAAGGAAGAACATTAACAGCAGCATGACTGGGGCACAACTGAAGGCATGTTTGAGTGAAGAGGCAGGCATCACTTCTTCTTGGTGATTTGCAATTACTGTTATTGTTACCATTTCTCATTTTTATTTCATCACTACTATTCTGCATCAAAAGTAAGTAGCCCAACCACAATAAATTTTCACCCAGCAAATCTATTTCCACAATGCCAACATTTTGTTCGATTCAGTTGGTTTTTTTAAACAAAACGAAATTACATGCAGAAAACAAGCTATCCACACTTCCCACATAACTTTGAGAAGACATCTAAAACAACAATTCTTTATACGCAGTTCTGCTGCTACTCCACTTACTTGGAGTGTACCTAATCACACAGTTCATTTCTATTGTCAAAGTTTTGGAGTTTTGTGGGCCACATGGCTTTTGTTTTCTTGTCTTGTTTCAGTTGGGGGGTAGGGTTGGTTGGGGGGGGTTGTGTTTCTTTTTGTTGTTTTGTTTGTTTTTCATTTTATATATTGACAAATATTTATTTAGATATATTAGGTTGGGGGTGTAATAGAATTGTGCTGTCAACTAACAATAGGAAAAAACATAGATGTGTAGAAATGGATATAGAAAATTGTCAGACTTCCGTTATCTTCACATTATCTTCTGTAATCATCTATTTCACTAAAATCATGTCTTGCTGTTGTCACTGCTAAACAAATAACCATTCTACTGTCAGATTAAAATGCTAAACTGCTGCAGAAAAAAAATGCAGATAATTTAATTATCACTAACTTTTTTGTCCATGTTTAATTATCAAAACCTAAATTTAAATACTGCTTATCGACATAAATCCTTTAAGCTTCTTGCAGAGGCATGGGCACAAACATGTATGTAAAGCTCCTTTTATGTACTTCAAGACTGAAGCCTTTTGCTAAGCTATTGCCTTCCAGTGCATCACAGTTTGAGGTATGAAATCAAATAATAAAGAATTTAATGAATATAGTTTAACTGCCTAAATTCTCTTCTGCTCATATTTGTTGGGCTGGAAGGTCTGAACACAGCATGAAGAGGTAGACCCACCACACCAAGTCACCTTTATTTGGCATACTGATAGCTGGCAGGAAATCTTCAAGTAACCAATATAATCTTCAGTTTCTGTGGTGCCAAATGGTGCTGTGAGAGTGTTTGACAAAGAACGCACTTGTTATTAACATTTACAGTCAACAGTATGCCATAGATATCCCACACATTTCTTAATCACGACTCCACCTTCTTCATGCAAATTTAACAAGTAACTTAGATTTATACAGAACACTTCCAGGTTTAGAAAATGAGGTCCCACAGAGAGGTGATTTTTCAATCATTTGGTAACTGTGCAAAAGTGATCTACACATATACCTGTTCTTAAGAGTGTAAATAAACCTACAGAAATACTGTGATGGGTCAAGTGAAAAACAATGAGGAAGTATTAGCATAGGAAACTGTCCAGGTAATGTAGCTGACCAATGGAAGTTCACTGTTAATTACGCGAGCATACATACACAGGGAATAGTAAAAGTGCCCTACAACTAAACCAAAGCAAGCCCACAGGCCTTCACTGAAAATAGACATATGTGGTTAGATTCAACTTTGAGGGGCATTTTTCAGGCTGTTTACCAGTTTCTGCATAAACTCACTGTTTTTTGGGGGGGGTTTGTTTGTTTCAGTTTTCGGGCAGGTTGTTGTGGGGTGGTTTTTTTTTTTGGTTGGCTTTGTTTTGTTTTTTCAGGTGAAAAAACTCCACCTACAGCACACCAGTTTTGCTGTGCAGATGTACTGGAATAGAACCTTTTGAAGATCATCTAAACCAGCAACTGTCCCTGGCCACTCCTGTGCCCTTTATGGACTGAACTGCACAGGTAAGCCAGACCAACACTTTAGAGATCTCAGCTCTCCAAGGTGATCTAGAAACTGTTGGTCTGCTTTGCCACTCTTTTAAAAAAGTGTCAAAATATATCTATTTCCTTTGGAAGGGGGAACTAAACGTTGGATTTTCCCAAGGCTTTGTAATAACGGTAATGTTCTTTTACCCAAGACTTTGAGGATTAGTCACTCAGAATATGAAAGATCCAGAGGTTTTTGGTTTTGGAGTTTTTATTCCCTCTGTGCCCAGTAGGAAGTGGTTTCGTTAGTCTTAATGCACTGGATAGTGTTTCTTCTGCTAAGCTCTAACTCTTCTACTTTTTTGCTATCAGCAAAACTATTGCAACATATTTTCAGAGAATGCAGCATCTCAGCAAAGAGACTAGCAATCTGAAACAGCTGCCACATGGCACAGTACTCCCTGAAGAGATTGTGTCTAATGAAGAGTGTGGAAGATAATTTTACAGGTCATTTCAAGCAAGATAGTTGAGGCGGGAGATTAAAAAATGATGTTATGTCAATAGCAGAAATTGTTATAGTGCATGCAGGAATTATAAAAAATATTATTAAACAAAGAAAGTGTTTTGAAGGACAGATTGAGTTTGATAGTGCCAAGAAACATTTGATCTGGAAACTGCAAATGCTGAAGAATAATTTACATCTCAAGATAATTATGTACATTAGACTCTTTCCTCTCTGTTTTCAGGTGATAATTTGTGTGCCTCATTTACTTTACGAGTGACATTGTAATGCGTAATTATCTTTCCTCAGGTGTATAAGAAAACATATTTATTTTTCACAGTGCAAACTATTTCAAAGTATAAATAAAAAATATAATCAGATGTCTGACTGAATTAGTGTAGTCTCACTAGTTTAGTGTGCTGGCAATCTGTTCTTCAATAACATTGTTGCAGCAGGGAAGTTTATACACAAGTACAATCACTTTCAAATCCCTCTGCACATCAGCACACAGATTTGGACTTAGACCTGAAAATGCTCTTTCCATCCTGTTTTAAACTACAAACCCAGACTCCTTGCCAATAAAATATTTGTGCACGTGGCAGGGAAACAAGCAAACAAACACCAACGACCCCCATCCCACTGAACTACTGTAGTGGGTTTGCTCAAACCAACACAACTACAAAACACATATCCACATTTTTGTACTTCAGGAAGTAATCTTCAAATGAAAAAAAAATATGGAATAAAGTGTTTATATGCATATAATTTCTCATATATAATAATTATTTTTTTTTAAAGTAGCCTCATCTTTTGGAAACTGTTTCATTACAAATGTTGGAGATAGCCTGAATTGTCTTTTTCCTCCCAAACGTTATGAATCTAGAAGAAAACCAAGATTTTTCAGCACAAAGTCCCATTAGAATTCCATTCTGCACCATACCATAAATAATGGTAAGAGCCCTCTCTCCATTTACTGTTGAAAGGCTGTGTGACTCTACTTGGCACAGCTGATAAGCTCAAACATTTGCAGAGGTAGCAGCTACCTCAGACATAGTTAACAAATAGCTGTTCTTCAGAAAGAAAAGTACCAATTTCACAGTATGTGAGTCTTCTATGAGGCACCTTGCTAAGCACAACTACTGAAATTCAAAGAATGCCTCAAATATTTGAGGAAGTCTGTCAGATCTCTTGTTACAAAGTCAGTTAGCAATGACAGGTCAATATTTCAATTTTTTTTCCAGTTTAAAGGTAATCTAATATTTAAGCACATTGTACTGTTTCACTCTAAATAGAATAACTCAATAAACACTGTTGAACTCATCCATACAATGTTGAGCCAGCCGAGTTGACCACTGACAACTACTCTGATTGTTCATGTAACTACTCCTTTTGACAATGAATCATCTGAAAAAAACATCTGTGGAAGAAAAAGGAAAACTCAATGTCCTTTATTAGGCAATTATTTACTGTTATAAAGAGACTGTGCAGCAAGGCGCAGAAGTAATACCACTGAACTGAAGCAGAAGATTGATGGATTAGGGTCTTAACTTCAAGTACAAGAAGTTGTTCTCTTAATGTGGTTATTTTAGGATCCAGCCACTACACCACTTAGAGGCAGTCACAAAACAACAGTTGAAAAACATGGTTTACAAACAGCACATAGTAACGTCAGAACTTACACTAAATAACCACTAGAGGAAAGCTATTCCTTGGTATGTGGACCACTTCTCAAACAACAGGCACATACCATATGACACCAGTAAACACATCGCCCACTCAGTAATGTTTAAAAGGAGGTACACTTTAGGTTTTTTTAACATTAGCTGTACTCTGCAATATTGTTCTGTATTAATCACAATCACACAAGAAGTTTCTGGGGCATTTCCGCATGTGCAAATGACATCTCTCAATTTCCACTTAGTTTGAAAGGAATACCTTTACTAATTGGTAAAAGAGATGCCCTAAGCAAAACATTTTAATAACACAACTGATGCAATCTGCAGGGTTATTTTCTTGTGCTTGCATTTAAGTGCAGACAAAACATTTCCACTCAAGGAACATGTAGTTCTATTTCAGTGGACAGACCCATAAACCCTGTGGTTTAGACACATAACCCAATGGGCACCAAAGATGCATGCAAGGACTTTCACAGGAAAATATGGCATCTAGCAGCATCACCAGCTCCCCGAGCTGCCATATCTCTGCAGAAGTACCTAGAGAACAAATACTCACAGTGTTTATTGCGTTTCTTTTTGTTATGTCAGTGTATGGACAAATTCAACACACACTCTGAGTCCAAGCATGAAATACTGATTTTACCTCATACCTTTAGAGGCAAATGAATTATGTAAGATTCATATAACACTCTCTTACCATATCATCAGGAAATACTTGTCATTTAAGTATTTTCAACTAATGTAGAGAAAAGTATTTTTACTGCATGTAGATGACAAAGATTATAAGTATCATATCCTAAATATGGGCCAACTGGTAATGTTCTTGGTGATGTGAAGGATACTAGTAAAATTGATGGCTCTCGGCTAAAAAGACAGGTCTGTAAAACATGCTAAAATCTGTTGTAGGTGGAGTCTAGGCAGGAAAACTGAAAAATTGTGCTTAGTAATCACCATAACCTGGAGAAGCCTATAGTCATTGCATTCACCCCTGCCAGCCAAGGAAGTCCTTGCAGCATTTGTGTGCAGGCATTGTCTACAGGTGCATATGACACAGCTCCTTTCCACATCCAAGGAAGTACCAAATGGGAGCTTCCTTACAGCTAATATGCATCTAAGAAACAAGTACTGCCTACTAAAACACTCTTTTTTAGTAGCAATTACATAAATCTGAGAAGGGGCACAATCCTCAAATTTATACCTACCATGCTTATCAGGAGGCTTCCATCTCCTCTCTCAAACACTGATAGAAATGACATAGAAATACCTCTGGTCAGGGAAGGACTCCAGAGTCCTGGATCTACTTGTAGCAAGAATCAGTCATCTAAGGCCTTGACAGAACATAATTGGTGATAAATTCCTGCTTGCAGTGCTACCATAGTTCTACAAAGCAACTTGATCAGGTCGTAGGCTTTCCTTATTGCCTCTGTGAGATGATGAGAGGTGATCTTCATGCTTGTGTGCAGGACTAAGAGCTGCTAGCACAGGTTTATAGTGCTGAAAATACCACACTCCACAGGCCTTGCAAATTTTGTTTTAACAGATGCTTTGAATCACTTATGCAAAAATGTATCCCATTCTTGTTGCACAACCAATCTGAAGCAGTGCACAGGAAAGGAACTTCAGAATTTCCATATTAGTTCACAGCTGAAGTCCACTAGTCAGAACCAATCTCTGAACATGAAGTTTTTCTTCTCAAAGTATTCATTAGCCAGATGCATTCATCTATTCTGAGATGGAGTTTAAGTTCAACGTACAACAATATACGCATTTATAGCAACATGGGCATATCAAATTAGTAGCCAATTAAGACACTTAGAGATAGCAATACAGCAGTGAATTCTGAAAACTATAGTTGATCTTACGTGAGTTTATAAATAATCAAATATTGTGCCTTTTACCAGTTTCTTTAATGCTATTCCTTTCCTATATCCAGGTGGCTGCTAAGTTCCTCACATATAAAGTAGTAAAAACTGAGAGGTTGATAACTGGAATTTACCAGTTAAGCAACAAAATACAGTTTGTACATTTTTAAAGTACGCATCTTCTGGTAATAACCTGAGATTTTAGGATTTATCTTGCATTGCTTAATATGCTTTTCCCCACTCTGTGGGATAGCTTCTCCTCAGAAGCATTAACAAGTGGTAATTATAGAAGTCATGCTGACAACACATAAACAGAGGGACATTGCCAACACAGAGTAATAATTGACCTGGATGTTAGAAATTGTGATTCCTGCAACCTTCATAATTTATGTTTCATTTAAGTTTTATTGCATATGTTCTTACGTCCTACCTTAAAAGATAGCTATCCAGCAAAACTTGGAGAATGCAATTACACAAGGCTTCACGGTCTTGACAAAATGCAGTAATTAAAAGATTATGGGTTTCTGAACACACCTGCAATGTGCACTCTCTGTGTGGGAGCAACCAACTGTAGGAGTCAACATGGGTTTATCTATATTAAACCCATTCAATACCGTTAGTTTTAAGTACGACCGACATCTCTCGCACCACTCTCAACAGCAGAGCATCTCCTTTGCCTCCCCTGGAGCGAGGCAGCTGTCCCGGTCAGCGCCTTGCAAGGAGATCGCTGCCAGCTAGGCACGGGGGTGCCCCCGCTGCTCCTCCGCCTTTCACAAACACAGTTACCCCAGGCGAAGAAGAGGAACGATGCCCGTGTCCCCACCAGCAAGTCCCGCCGAGGGCTCAAGCCGCGCCTCTGGTCCCTGCCTGCCAACACCTGTCCAGTCGCTGCCTCTCCTTCTCACTACCACAGAGTTAACGCAAAGCCCCGTACCCCCGCCGCTCCGCGACCGCACAGGAAAAGAGGGACCCCCGGGCCCACCCAGCAGGACTCACACAGGGTAGAAGGCGTAGGGTGGCAGGGCGCTCTCCTCGCACGGCTCCGCGTCAAGCAGCAGGTAGTCCTGGCTGTCGTTCCGTCGGGCACTGGCCGCAGGGGAGTTGCTCTTCCGCGGGGTGTAGGGCTGCGTCTGGCTCATGTTGTCCCGCAGCTGAGGAGCCCGGATCCGCAACGGCTCCCTCAAGACGCCGCGGAGGCAGAGCGGAACAGTCCGGTGCGGGGCACTGCAGCTCTCTCCTCTCAGCGCCGCGTTTGCCGGCGGAGAGAGGAGGGCAACGCGGAGGCCCGGCTCCCTCCACGCCCCGCCGAAGGGTTACTGTATCAACCGGTGCCGCCGCCCTGGGAGCAGCCGTGCGCCGCGTCAGAGACGAGCGCAGCTGTCGGAACGGGGACAGTAAAGTTTGCGTGGCGTCAGCTAGCGCGGCTGCCCTGGCCAGCGGGAGGGGGCGGGAGGTGGGAGGGCGGCAGGGCCCGCGGTGCCCCCTCCGCGCCGCCCCCTCCGGCTCCCGCTCGGTCCCGAGTCGATCGCGCCCCGGTTCCTGGCTCCTAGCCCGGAGCGCTCCGTCACAGCGGAGCTGGCCGCCTCGGCCCCTCGCCCGGTCCGATGGCACCGTCCCACCTGCGCTGGCGCGGTGCAGCCTCCCGGGTACAGGTGTGCGACCCGGTGCTTCAGAACAGCCCCAAAAAGAGGGTTTACATGCTAAAGACGACATCGGCAGGGGCACTGCTCACCTCCAATTACTTCGTGTAACAGTCTGGGGTGGCCTGAACAAAATCACTCTCGTCTGGGAGTTCGGCAGAGCTACCAATGTTTAACCCCCACTTCGGCAAGCAAGAGCAGCAATTCCTGCTTTATTTTTAGCTTGGAAATAGAGCGTCTGCTTTTGCAAAGGCTGCTCACCTGTTTCACAGCAAAGCTTTTTTTACTCACCTCTGATAATTTCAGATAACAATAGGGGCAAAATATCACCTTTCTTAGGAAAGGTTTGTGGTAATTACACTTTGGCAAAATTCTGTGCACCTGTATTTCTCAGTTCTTATTTTGCTTGTGTGTACTGTGATAGCTTGAATATACTGATTGCAAACATTTATAGGAAAAAAAATAAATAAGGCATTGAAGAAATCGCACATGACCTACAAGCATATTTCACACAACTTATAGATGTACTATCTCATAAAGGAACATTAATAACTAAAAGTTGTAAATCAACAACCAAAAATGAGTGCACAAACCTCAGCACAACCATCTGCAAAGTGAACACACAGGTTCATACTGCCCATGCTCTCCACCAGCCTTTTTACAGACCATGGCTTAATGACTGCCTCAACCACTGAAACTCGTTTCACCTGCTGAACTGTAAGAGGGAGGAGGTATACAAGGAGAACCACAATCCCTCAAGTCGTGACATTATTTACATCATCTTTAGATGAGGTGCAGTAATAGCCCTAGTCAAAGATAATTCCACAGCTGCTGAAAGTTTCTGAGCTTTCCTTTATCCTCTTGATTAAGACTCTAATTGGTCTTAGAAATCTTCCTTTCTTGTCAAGACATTTTTTTCTCTTGAATAATATTTTATTTTAATTACATTTAGTAAAAATATTCCTATGTGTATTTTACAGTTCTCATACTAATTCTTATTTCATACTGCTGTAAAAACAGTTATTATAAAGTTACATGCAGGTTTTGTATTTGAAAGATATGCTGTTGATAATACCTCACATTTTTATTGTAAGAAAACTGTTTGCCAGTAACAGGATACTTTGAGGTGGGAGGAATTTTAATGTGTTCCTCTGCTCTTCTGCATAACCATTTAATTTCACTTGCTGTACACTACCATAAAGATATAGTGTTTCTCTACTTAGTCTTTTCTGTATGTTCCCCAAATACTTGCATATATATTTATGTCTCCATAAATGTTTAATTTGAGACTACTCTGGGTTCTCAAATCCTCTCTGCTAGGTCTTTGGGGGTTTTGTTTGTGTTTTTTTTTTTATATATAATTGTTCTTTCTTGCTCATTCTCTGGTATAATTACTTCATTTTCAAAGCTAGCACCATGGTACTTTGCTGATGGTTATCAGATCCTTGATTTCAGAGCCTGCTCAGCCACGTTTTCTGCTTTGTCTCCTTCCTTCAATCTTCTACTTGCTGCTTGCATGTCCCTAGGATTATTTCCTATTTCTCCATGATACTTGTGCATCTCCCTCAGATTCCAGGTGACATTTCTCATTTTCTCAGGTGCTTGTCTTCCTAGATTTCAAGTCTTCCTTGATCTTCGTTATTATTTTAGCCTTATAAACTTTGGTATCATTTCAAGGACTTATTTACTCACCTACCCCAAGTCTTGAACAAATCCTGAAACCACACTCATAAGTTGCAGAGGTTTCTTTCAAATTATATTGCAACTGTAGTACTAATGAAAAGGTTAAAAAAAAATTCCAGTATGATGTTCTTATTTATGCATGCTGTAGAACTCATATACCATGAAGATACCATCCACTATTAACAGGGAAGCCTACCTCAGTATTTTTATTCACTACTTGCTAAAAGTTAACCATAAACAGCTGCTTCTAAATATATGATAGCTGAAATACATATCAACAATGTGAACTCCTCCAGTTCTCGNATTCCAAAATGCCTTTTAGTTATATTGTCATTTTGTATTGATTTAGGATACTTAAAGTATCTATGCTTTTTCGTTCCTACATGTTTGTGCAGTACAGATTACTTTCAGCAAACCACCTCCATTTGGTGCAGTGTTGTTGCACCTCCTCAAAGACTGGTAGGACTTCTTAAGTTATACAACTGCCTGATTTTTCACAAACATTGAGTAGATCAAGTTACAGAAACAAAAAGCATCCATTGCTCATGAAAGAGAAGAATATGCTGAGATGAAATTCTGCATCTTTACAACTTGATTTATAAACTTACAAAAAGTCTCTTTCAATGCATTATAGTAACTCTCTAGCCTTTTTTTTTTTTTTTTTTTTTTTTTTTTTGCTGGTCACAGAGTGAAGGCACACAGCTTTATGGAGTGGGCCATATTTCTACTGGGTGAACACGTCTCCTGAAGACAGTGAATGTTCCAAGAGTCACAAGATGATGGAAACCCTGGATAAAGATGATGTGTCCTGTTGCACTTACAGTTCTTTGGGTACATCTCTGTCAGTTTAGGATATAGAAGGGATGAATCTGCACAAATTTCCTTCTTTGAGTAGCCTAGGGTTTATCTATTCTGCAACTAGTGAGGCTACGTAGAATTGCATTGCATGGCAAGGTGTTGGGATGAAGACACAAGGAGTGAGAGACAAGAGAAGACTCTTGTCAGACAGATTAACTTACTTTAAATATTCATTACACTTCTTGCAGGTATTTCTAATGCCAAAACAAAACGTATATATCATCCTGGCTTTTTTAATGACAGTATTTATGCTGCAAAGATAAATATGTGCTGATTTTTAATTCATTGCCCATTATTGGTATTTATGTGGTGTTTCATTAGACATTTAAATTGTAAATTGAATTAAAATAAAATTGCTGTACATATTCTAGAAAAGGTTCTTCACTGCAGACTTTCCTATTCAAATATATAGCTTTGATCAGAGTGAATACAGAACTAGACAAAAGAGCTTTTTCCTGAGTCTTGGACTTGTGCATACTAAACTTTTGTTATTTTGAAGTAAAAGAAGTATAACCCTGACTGATGATAAAAAATTGCAGTATTTCCCTGCTTAATATTTCCCTTATGTACAATAATTTTTGTTACATAATCTGAAAACATATGTGTCTTCTCAGATATAAAGTAAGTGATTTAATGTGAAATGGATGTGTTTAGAGCTGGCTTAAATGGTTTTATTACAGACAAAGTTACAAACTGTTCTATCATCATTTACTCAATAAAGTATAGTGACTGAGGCATTTCACTCAGAAAGATGGAAATCAGAAACTGAAAGCTCCTATTGCCTGTACAGGGGAAAGTATAAGAGAGGGAGTGAACTCATCTGATGAGTGACAGGCACATTGCTTAATACACTCCTAGAAGTCACTTGGGTGCTAGAGCAATGAAAGCTGCAAAAGGAGCCACGCAGAATAGGACAGTACCATGATTCAGCATCCCTGAATAGCTTACATAAAGGTTGTCTCTATACAGCAAAACAGGCAATTGCATTGCTCACTTTCAGACCCGTTTAAGAACAAAAGGAAGTGGAGGTATCAATCTGTACCTGCAGCTTAGAAACTGTCAGATTCACAAAATGTTGTTGATTGGTTCATGTCTAACCACTCTTGCTGTGTGAGCGGTTAGACTCCACTAACACACTCCACAGTCATTTTCCTAGCTCTCTGTTCTGCACTGGGAATACTGTCTAGGGTACACTTATTTAAAGCAGAAAAGGGGAAAGTCAGTGTTATTTTGCCCTGGCTAATCAGTGTCAGTTCTGTGGGTTTCAGCATCACTTGGGAAGAGAAGCATGTGGTACAGCCAGGGAACACTGGTTTCTTGGAGGTGTGAGACATGTGTAACCTGCCTGCTGGAATTTCTTCCTACTGCATAGTATAGGACTCAAGATTTTATTTTGTACTTATAAAGCCAGCAAAATGAACCATTGCTCCTCAATAGTTTTGCTAATTCTCTTCATTAAAAAAAAATAATAAATAAGCATTGTCAGCTACCATTTCTAATCATAATTATCTCCACCTTTGTCTAAATGTGAATGCGAGCAGAATTATCTTGTAGGAAACATTTTCTATGTCTAAAGATTTTCCCTAGTGCAGTCTCTCCTGGCCATGATCCAGCCAGCAGGGCTGACTGGAACTCTCTCACATGTGGATCTCATACCTGTACTCCTTTTCTTCCCACAGAATGCTGGAAGTGAAAATTTTGATCACCATCAAAAAGTAAAGCTGTCCCTTTTTTCTGTAAAGCAGAGCTCAATGAGGAGGTGGACTCAGATGGCTAATGAATATTGGCACCTAGATGAGAGCACTAGGACTGAATCACAGAAACAGTAGAAAAGTTTTCAAAAGCTGTCCAGAAAGACTTGGCTAAGAAGACTCAGTAGTGTTCAAGGGCTGATAACACTGAAGGACTTTAGCACTATAAGAGAAAGAGAAAATGAATGAATTTAAGGATGTTTTCCTACTTGAAAATTTATACTCAGGACTCAAATTTTGGGGTCAGACAGATTTCTAGGAGCATTATTATTACTGTACTGCCACCACATTGCTCTTCTTACCACCATCAATTGCTCACACATGACTTAAAGGATCCCACTCAGCCGTTATCCCTTTTTCTGCCGTCAGAAACATGTAATTCATCTCTATGCACTTTCACACAATGTCTATCATGCTACATTTGCCTTGGTTTACACAGTATAATTCCTTAGCATCAATTAGCTTTAAGAATCTGAAATGCACTAACGCCCACCTGTACTGTTACACTGTGAAAGTCAGTGTAACTGAAATATTGTCATTGCATCCTTTGCAGTTTCATTACACATAATTTTGTGGGTTTTGGATAAATACTATGTTTCTAACACAGTAATCTGAGGCATGCTGCTCAAAGACAATGAACATGAGTAGTCATCCAGCTCATATTCCCATTAGAGAGGATAAGATACTCCTCCTGTATTGTGAGTAGGAGGATATTTGAAGTCAAAACTAGATAGAATTAAGTGGAAAATATCTCGCTAGTTTCCAAGGAAGTAGAAAAGCATTCACTTTCCAAAAAGACTGTATATGTAAAGGGATGTTGGGACAGAGATCTTGTCTGCTGCAAACATCAAGAGTAATCTGGCAGAAATAAATAGAATTACAGCACTATTAAATCAGTAAAAATGATACTTTTCCTCTTGTCTATCTTCTGTCATTACTTAAAGAAATGAAATATTTTCAACACTTTCACAGAGTTTTCTATGTAGATTCCATGTTCACAATAGATAATCTTAACTTCTGCGTCTTGCCTAAGTGATTCAAAGTTTCTCCACCTGTTGCCTAATTTTAGCAAAGTAAAGAAATTGATATATTGAAGCCTTTCACATAAATACTTGACGGAATCAATAATCAGGCATATCTCTGTCATATTAGAGGATTGGTAACTAGTAATTGCTCTAGTTCTCAAACCAAGTTATCATGCATAGGGATATTATTGTACAATTTTGTGAGAAGAGTTACCTATGCTTATTGATGACATTCATATAACAGTATAAGTAGCAATTCCTCATTTAAAACTTAAGTAGCAATTTTCTCCTGCCTTGAAGAAACAGATAAAACTACAAAATGTCAAAAAGGTATTGGCAGGAGACCAATAGAAGAGATTTATTGCTTTTAGAGCAGGCTAACTGTAGTGAAGATTTCCTGAACGTGTCTCACTGCTTTGCTGACTTTATCATTTATAAATTCTGACATGATGGATATTTTTAGTGTTTCAGTGCTGCTTTCAAGATGGAATTTCTAATCGTTCATATCCAACAGATGTCATCCTGCTGTATTAAAAATAATAACTCAGAACACTTTATCTGTCAAAGATATTTTTTCTAAGTGATCCACAAATTATCTCTAATTTATGTTTCATCAGAATTACATATGGGCACCATGTTGCTTTACACTAAATCAGTTTCTACCATAAGCTTCTTGCTGACAATGATCTAGGAAGTTAAGTAATCCAGTAATTAATTCTAATTCATTATGTACTTCTGTTTCTTTCACTACAAGTAGATGTTGTGGCTGCTCCCTGCCTGGGGGTGTTCAAGGCCAGGTTGGATGAGGTCTTGAGCAACCTGTTCTAGTGGCAGGTGTCCCTGCCTATGGCAGGGGGTTGGAACTGGATGATCTTTGAGGTCACTTCCAACCTAAACCATTCTATGATTCTATGTTGCACCACCTTACTCATTGACTTTAGTAGTAGAGTGGTTTATGCTTCTTGGCACTACTTTTTTGACAGAATCCCACTTTCTAAAATACAGGATGCTGGGTTGGGGGTTTTTTAGGTTTTCGGGTTTTTTGGTGGGTTATTTGTTGTTTGGTGGTTTTTTGTTTGCTTCTTTTGTGTTGGTTGGGGTTTTTGGTTTTTTTTGTTTTGGTTTGGTTTTTTTGGTTGGTTGGTTTGATTTGTTGTTTGGGTCTTTTTTAATCATTCTAGCATCTGAGAGTATCAGTGTTACAGAAACTGGCATCAAGTTGAGAATGTCCTTTTATTTGTTTATTGATGCTATACGCATGCCAGATATCACAGCTACTTTCCCTGCTGGCAGGCCTGCATTTTGTGTATTTGTGCTGTAGTTTCGTCACTCTGTCTTCTTGACAGGATATTTGTTTTTTCTGTTTTGCTTGGAAACCTGGAAAAAGTGAGAGAGAAAAGGAATGCTGTGTTGCATGAAGGGATGTGCCATCTAAAACAGCTCCATTTGGGAACCACAGGCTTTCAGCTGTTATGGCTTACACCATCAACTCTCCTATCTGAGTGACTCTGGTTCTTCCATACCCATACCATCCCTTATTTGGTAATCATGTATTTCTAGATTAGAAAGGATTTGTTTGATTAACTGTTTTGAAAGAAAATTAATGTCTGCAATGGCACATGAACAAATTCATATGGCTGATACTGTTCAAGAAAAGACAGGTAATGGTCTTTATTTACTGGTTGGATTTTTTTTCAAGTTTCCACTATGCTGCCTCAATCCAGAAATTGAGAAGATGTGGTTCTTTTGAAAATTCCCATAAGTGAAATTAAGATACAAATGGGGTCATATATCAAAATGAGACTATTTATTACTTACAAACAAAACAGACAAAGAAGGAAAAGAAAAGGAAGAGAGAGAGAATGGAGAATGTGGAAGAAGTGGAAAGACAATTACCACCCAGCGTCCTTCTTTGGGAAGAAGGGAAGGGGGGAAGATGTTCCTGGGCTGCTGCTTCCAGCCTTAGATGTCCCAGGTGATGTTTCCTTCCCCTAAGATGGCATAATTCAGAGTTTTCATACTGTTCCTGGTTCATTCATCATAGCTCCACCTGGTCCACACCTTTGCCACATTACAATGCATATGTGACTTTCAGGTGCCTCCCAGTGGGCTTACAGGGCTCAGCACTGAGTGACCTCTACCTCTCTTAGCTGTCCACCACATCCTCTGGACAATTGCTATCTGGGTGGCCAAAACTGACACATCATGGGGATAGTTCACAGTGATCTTATTTTTGTTGAGACACTTCTCATGTTCTTGTTCTAATCATCACATTCACAATGTGATTTTCCTGTTCAGGAGATGATTCTCACATACATACATAAAGAAGAAATAATATCAAAAGTCTGAATAATCATTTCCTTATAGCAACTTTAGGGAAAAAAAATCACATTTTTTTTAGGATAAAAGTTGTTTGCATACATGAACTGTTGAATTCTATGAAGAGAGCAGAAACATTCTGGTTAGAAAAGACTCCCAGAATCATCAAGTTCAACCATTATCCCTACTCTAAAAAGTTCACCCTTAAACCATATCCTCAAACACCACATCCAAATGACTTTTAAACACACCCAAGGCTGGTGATTCAAACACCTCCCTGAGCAGCCCATTCCAATGTCTGACCACTCTTGCTACCCAGTTGCAACTTGAGGCCATTCCCTCTTGTTCTATCACTATTTATCTGTGAGAAGAGACCAGCAGCAGCCTCTCCACAATGTCCTTTCAAGTAGCTGTAGACATCAATGAGGTCTCCCTTCAGCCTCCTCTTCTTCAAACTAAACAGCCCCAGCTCCCTCAGTTGTTCTTCATAAGGTTTATTTTCCAGGCCCTTCACCAGCTTCGTTGCCCTCCTCTGCACTCACTCCAGCAGCTCCACATCTTTCTTGTAATGAGGAGGCCAAAACTGAACACAATACTCAAGATGTGACTTCACCAGAGCTGAGTACAAGGGAACAATCTCCTCCCTATCCCTGCTGTATACAGCATTTCTAATGAGCTAAATTATAAAATATAATGTATATATAATTAGGCATATTTATCCCAAGGTAGAAAACAGGGCTGGTAGAGAAAATGCAAGACAAGTCAGTCTGCTACATAGTGGGTTGACAATATCTACCCAACATGCTGGATAGGTCTTGTGCCACGATATGCTTTGACAATCAGTTCTACCCATTGTTACTGCAGACCTTAATGAGCAGTCAGTGTCCTGCCACCAAATGGGCCAGCCAGGTGTTTAATTACATTTTATGAAACTTGAATTGCATGTGGCACTAGCGTATGAGCTAGCAACTGTGATATATAGCACGTAAGATTTCATGCCTTTCCTTCACTTTAGGTTTATGGTGTAACATTTTTGTTCATGACCACTTTTGGGAAATCGCTTGTGATAATTAGCCAAAGAAGTCAGGGTCTTCCACCATTTGTTCTTCAAGTGTTCTTCCTTCTTTCTAAAACCCAGATAAATTCAAACTTTGGGATGCAAGATGTTAAAACATATTGGATGCTACAGGTCTCTAGGTATGTGTTGGACTGTTATGACACTGATTTGGGGAAAAAAATTACATGACTTCAGGACAGAAAAAGTGCAGCATTTCTGTGGATTTTGTTTGCTTGGAGTCATCAGGGCTGTTTGGAATCTTTTTCTGTCTCAGTACGCCTTTGAGAGGGAAACTCATATGCCTTCTTGCATGAGCTCCATCCTCACTGTTTTGGGCATCCCTAAGATGGCTTAAGTGTTAGTGAATGGGCACTGCAGGGCTGCCAGATAGCAAAAGCCCAGTCTTTATAATGAGAGAGTTTTTAGTTAAATGCATTAATACCAATTTTCATAAGTAAAAAGATGTCAACTCTAACCCCAGAAATGTTTCAGACACAATTCATGAAGCCTTTAAGAAAAGGTCTCATCAAACAATAAGTTATAAGACAAGGGGTAACAGTTATAAGCTGAAAGAGGGTACATTAGATTTACATTAGAGGTAAGCAAGAAATACTTCACTATGAGGGTGGTGAGACACTGGAAGAGGCTGCCTCTGGCTTGTGTCAAGAATAGTGTGGCCAATATGAACGGAGAAGTGATCGTCCCCCTGTACTCAGCACTGCTAATGTGTGTGTCTGTCCGTCTGTGTCCCTCTGTCCCAGTCCCCCCCTTCAGTATTGTGTTCAGTTTTGGGAGCTTTACTACAGGAAAGACATTGATATCCTGGGGCAGGTCCAAAGAGGGGCAATGAAGCTGATGAAGGGTTTGGAGAACAAGTCTTGTGAGGAGCACCTGTGGGAACTAGGGGTTTTCAGCCTGGAGAAAAGGAAGCTGAAGGGAGGCCTTCTCACTCTCTACAACTACCTAAAAGATTTTAGTGAGACGGGTAGTGGTCTCTTTTTCTAGTAATTCCAATGGGAATGGGAGCACATTTGCCATAAAAACTGCAACTGTCCTGTAGGTTCCATTAAATTCCATGCCACCTATATGGAGCCACAGTCATATGATACACTTTAAATCCTGTCTCGGGCCTCCTAATTACACCATGGATTAATCTCCTCTTTTGGATTAGAAAAACCCCACTCATTGGCACAAATAGATAAACCACTGTTTTTTAACATTACATAATTTCTCTGAAAAAGCACATAATATTCTCCTGATCTGCACAGAATCATTCTGGCCTTTCTTAGGTGACATAAAAGTGTGTAACAAGAACAAACCAAAAACTTGCCTGAAAAGTAGCCTCTGCACAAGCACACATGTAGCACCAGGCATGCAACACCCTTTGATTTACTTCAGAATATCAATTAATAACAACAATAAATTCGTGGCAAAAGGAACACATTGATTCTGTCAAAGCAATTTGTATCCTTAAAGGCAATTCTAAGAAAAGGTCAGAAAGGATGTTGAAAAATCAAAAAATACATAAATGCTGAATCTTATCCAAGATACAGAAGATAAGCAGTGTAATGTTAATTATATCCTGACAAAAGGAAACTTTCCACAGAAAATTCTTTGTCAATGTTCAGCAGAGTCAGTCTTTCCAAAGTGTTCAATTACTACTCAAGAGGATTGTTTGGGGTTTTGGAGTTTTTGGTGTTTATTTTGCTGGTTATATATTTTTGGTTTTGGTTTCTGTCTTGGAAAGCAATTAAATCCCCAGCTGAAAAGCAGTGATTCTTGATCACTTCAAAACATGCCCCCTTGATACATTTTTTGTGTGATTACTTCACATTTGGTAATTGCATTTTTAAATCAGAATGAAGCACTTTAAATGCCTTCAGAGGGAAATACTTCAAGGAGCCAAAAAACCCCTTGAGGTTTTTTCCCATAAATTAAGCCCTGGAGCATTTTTATCTTTTCAGAGAGTGACAGTTAATTTGAACCATTTGAATTGCTGATAAAGAAACAATTTAAGAGTGTCACCCTCTGTAGATAAACCACCACTAAACTAACTACTGATATGAAATTCTGATCCCACTGGAATTCATGGAAATCATGCTACCTATGGACTACAGCAGAACAGAGTTTATTCTGTGTATTAGCTGGACTGGGACAAAAGTTTTAAACTAGATCAGAGTCTTTATTTTATCAATAGTTCACAATGATACCAGGAGCTCTCCCACAACTACCAGCTTGCCCTGTGGAATTCCATTTTATTGTTTTGTCTTTGCTTACTGGGAACTGTTGAAAATTCATTGTATGAATTAAGTTACTTTATAGTATATGCTGCAATATCATGGCTCTTTGATGGAAACTTTTAGAATCAACAGCTTTAAATACAACCAGTAAATTCTGGAAGACCTAATGGATTACTGTATCATCACATTTTCACTTTGTAATTCCTGAAATCCTTAAGGGTTTTTTTTAGATCTGTGTAGGAAACCTTGTTCACTGTTGGTGGTACTAAGTACATGGTTAGAGATCTGCAGGACTGAAGGTCTAAATCCTGCATTTAATAATGGGCTGTACCCATTTTCTGTACTAAGGTACATACAGTGGATAAATGTTTGTAAGTTATTTCACCTATAATATTTTTCAGAGAGTCTATGTTGTTCCACTGGAAAGGAATATATGAGGCATAAGGTTAGAAATAGGAAATTTCTGCAAAAATGATCCCTCAGGTTGTGTGCCTTTCAGGTTTTTTTTTCTGAAACACTGAAATTTCTAAGATGTGGTAGAGTTACCAAAGCCACAATAGGATTTAGAGAGGATTTTCCAGGCAATGTTTGCTTCAGAAGTTTGTTTTCACTGGAGACAATACATTACTGTAGCTTAACTGATTTAATAAATTCTTGATAAAACTCCCATGGCACTGCTTTACGACGCACAGGATTGCTGCTATTTGTCTCTGATTGAAGTGTTGTATTTTGAAAACTGCTGTTTAGAACCTTGAGAGAAAGAATCTGCTCATCTTCCCTCATCATCTCTTGGGATCGTGATACTCACACAAGGGTTTTCACGGAAAAAAAAAAAAAAAAAAAATTAATACTCTGGCTTGCAAAGATAGGCTTGAAAATAAGAAACAACTTCATATTCCTCTTGGGATTAATGTTTGGTTTTATGTTGGTTATAAATCGGGGTTTAATGTTAAGATTAATTCTTAGTTCAAGTGGAGCAGGAATTTGTTCCAGTTATAAAGCTGGGAGTGGGGTGGGGGGTGGAAATCCATCCAGTTTGGAGACAACAATTCTGGGAAATTCCCTGTGTCCTCCATCCTTTCCCAATGATGCAGCAATGAAAGGGCCTTTCAAAGTTCTTCCTACAGTACTCCAGAAGAAGGTGTGTTTTGTTTTTTTTTCACACAAGTTAAAATGAGCACTAAATTCTCTTCAGTTACAAAGTGATGTGTTCAAAGTGAGAATACTTCTTCAAAGCTGGATCTCGCAGCTGAGATGCACTTTTAACAGATTTTTCCAGAAGAGCTGGATCTCCAGTTATGAACTTCAGAAGTCTTTAACCTCATCTTCAACAATAAGTCATAATAGATTCAGAAATTCTGTCTAATCAGTAGTAAATACAATTATACAGTTAGGTTTTAAATAGTATGTTAAGCAACATACAACATCAACCTGCTGAGAACAGACAGCAGTCACTCAGGAACAGAAGAAAGCATAAATTTCCAAATGCAAGGAGATTGCTACATCGCATAGGAAACAAAGAGGAAAACTGAGAATACAAAAAGCAATATTGTGTTTGGGATGCTTTACACCTCTGATAACTGTGTACACAACTCTCATGTTCCAAATCTTGCTCAAACAAATATATTTTCCTAAACTCTTGACCTCCATCCCTATTATAAAAGAACTGTAATAATACAGTCCAGAACTACTTTCTATTGAAACTAAGAGGGCAGCAGACTCTGTAATTAACACTGACCAGTGTCACCAATGCTCTTGTGCCACAGCTGTGAGGCTGCAGACTCTCTCCCAGTGCCTTGTCTTATCATGAGTAACTTAGAGCAAAATTCACCTGTTCTACAAAATTTATACAACCCATACAAGTGACAATCAGAAAGTGGATTGAGTCTGAAGCAAGTTCATCCCCAAGCCAAGGAATGAATCACAGAATGTCAGGGGCTGGAAGGGACCTCAAAAGATCATCTAAGTCCAACTTCACTGCCAGAGCAGGACCTCCTATATCAGATCATTCAGGAATCTGCCCAGATGGGCTTTGAATATCTCCAGAGAGGGAGACTACACACCCACCCTGGACACCCTGTTGCAGGGTTCTGTCACCCTCACAGAGAAAAAGTTCTTTCTCATGTTTCCAATGAACTTCCTATGCCTCAACTTCCACCCATTACCCCTGATCCTGTTGCTGAGCATCACTGAGAAGAGCCTGGCTCCATCCTCCTGGCACTCACCCTTTACATATTTATAAACATTGATGAGGTCACCTCTCAGTCTCCTCTTTTCCAAGTGACAGAGCCCCAGCTCCCTCAGTCTCTCCTTGTAAGAGAGATGTTCCATAATTTTAATCATGTCTGTGGCTCTGCACTGGACTCACTCAAGCAGTTCTATGTTACTCTTGAACTGGGGGCCTCATAACTGGACACAGTACTCCAGATGTGGCCTCACCATTGCAGAGTAGAGTTGTTACAACTATCGGATGTATTCCTATAGTTATGATTGTTTTGTAAACTCACTTTCTTCTGCCTTGTGACATCTGAAACAACCTAACAGGGCATGTGTAACAGCTTTAGTCTTGACCCTTTGCGTGGACACTCACAGTAAGAGCTAAAATTGCATTTCAAGCTGATGCACCTTCTTTGTATTTCTGGGATATTCAGTGTGCAGAGTCCTTGCCCACAGTTTGTCTGCTCTGGGCTTCAGTGGCAAGGTCAGGTACCTGATGCCTTCATAATAGCTTAAAAAAATGCCTAGAGACAGATACTATCTAAATCTCTTCCTGTCAAAGATTGTTAATACAGCTGATTTTTAATACCATATGACCTGGTGAACAACATTTAAACAATTTATATAATTTCTTGTTTCTGTGTTTTCTCACTGATAATTGTTCTTTAGCATCTGTTTGGATGTCCAGATCTCTTCTTTGTATTTGGGAATCAGCAACCAGTATTGTCTTTCAAAAACTAATTCACAGCACGGAAAGCCAGATGATATTTTTCTCATATCTTTTAAGTGACCAGTGATCAAAATCCTCTCTATGTGATTTAGTGCACAGTCTTGTTCCTTAAGTACCTCTCTACATTCCTGGTCTTCATTTGGAAATATTTTTTTATTTCTGGACATCTCCATTCAATTTGCTGTGCATTTGAAATGGCTTCTCCCAAACCTATTCAGGTTTACCATATCCCCAACCATTTCCTTGCTATCACCAAAGTCAAGACCATAAAACAGATTAATATCCTTGCTAATTGCACAGCCTCTTGGGTTTTGTTTGTTTGTTTGTTTGTTTTTTGTTGTTGGTGGTTGGTTTTTTTGTTGCTTTTTTTTACCTAAGAGATTTACCCATTGGAAATAAATAAGCTTATTTTATTTTGAAGAGGAATTTGTTCAAAATATAAGAAAATGGGGGGAGGGGGGGCATATTGATTGGGGGCAATCGAAGAGGCTGAAATTATAAGTTATGTAGCTTTTATAATTTCCAAAAGCCCCACCCACAATCTGTGTGTAAATTGGTTTATGTTTGGGTTCTAATCTGGTTGGGAAAAGTCTTCACGAGGATGCCTTTTCTTGTANTCCAGTGCCTGCCAGAGTCCAAGATGACTGTAGGCACAGCTTTCACGAAGCCACGATCGTGAAGCAAGGCAGGGGAAAGCCTTGCAGGGGTGCTCCGCGGTGTTCCCACAAATGGCTGCAGTTTACCGTTAGAGGCAGGTCCTGCAGCAAGAAGCCAGGATGCTCCTCAAGGTCCGGCTCAAAGTCCGTGCGAGGTTTGTGTCTCCAGGTCCGTGTTCAGGTCCATTCAGGTCCCAGTGCAGGTCCCGGTTCAGGTCTGAGTGCAGCTCCCAGTGAAGGTCCGTGCAAGTCCTGCTGCAATCTGTCCAGCTGCCATATATATACTGAGGCGATTTGTTCCCTCCCTGTTCAAGCCCACGGAAGGTGGGAGAAGGCACTTCACACCTATTGTACTAAGCCTCTGGTGACAGAGGTGGGGAGGGAGGAAGACCATTTCCTGCCCCATTCACACCGCTGGTGGGGCAGTGGACTGGGGTGTGCCCTGCCAAAGCTCACACCCTATTCAAACCTCCGGTGGGGCAGTGCTCCGCCCTGCCACAGTTCACACCTCATTCAAACCCTCCTGCTCTGCCACAGGGGGGGACGACGAAAGAATGTGTGAAATACTCAAGCACAAGTCTCTGTTCTAAACAAGGGACTTGAATACAGTTTTCAACCAGGACATGCAAGACTGTTTTAATTTATCTTTTTCAAGGAAAGCATTTCAAAATTTCATCCCGAGGCAAACAAGAAAATGCTGGGAAATTTGCAAATCCTCAAAAGTCAGGAAAACTTCTTCCTATTAATTATTAATACAGAGAAAAATCAAGATCACTCACTCTAAAATAAAACTGGAATTTGCAACCTATACAAATTCTTCAAATAGATGTAATGGATTTTGATAATAGTGAATCATTATATGCCCACATTATTGCCACAAAGAAAATACTATAAATATTTAAAAACAAACAAACAAAAAAAACCCACCCCATTACCTCCATGAATCATATATTCAGCTATGTAACTCGAGAGGCAGGTGCAACAGAAAGTAGAGTTTGTATGAAAAAGAGAAGAAATAATATTTTTGCTAGCAATATATCATCACTGATACTTGTGTAGCATGCTAAATGTTACCGTTTAGTTTGTTCCAGTTGATCTAATTCCAGCACATTAGGAGGACTTAGTCCCCGATTGATCTTTGTCATTTCCCAACATGAAGGAAATTACTGTTATTCTGTCATCCAGCCCGATTGCAGGTATTATATATGACAGTATGTGTATTGATATTCATTTGTGTTACAGAAAACAAGAAGTGTGCAAGCTGGATAAGTGCAGAGTCCTGCATCTGGGAAGGAACAATGAACTGCACCAGTACAGGCTGGGAGGTATCTGCTGGATAACAGCCCTGTGGAGAAGGACATGGGAGTCCTGGTGGACAAACTATCCATAGGACAGCAATGTGCCCTTGTGGCCAAGAAGGCCAATGGGATCTTGGTGTGCATTGAGAGGAATGTGTCCAGCAGATCATAGGAAGCTCTCCTCCCTTTTTGCTCTGCACTGGTGAGACCTCATTTGGAATACTGCATCCAATTCTGGGCTCCTCAGTTCAAGAATGGCAGGGATCTACTTGAGAGAGTCCAACAGAGGGCTACAAAGATGATTAAGGGACTGGAGCACTGCTCTATGAGGAGAGACTGAGTGCCTTGGGGCCTTTTGGTCAGCTAAACAGATGAATTAGAAGGGATCTAATAAGCGTTTATAAATATGTGAAGGCTGGGTGTCAAGAGAGGGGACAAACTCTTCTCATTCGTGCCCTGTAAATAGGACAAGTGTCAACAGGTATAAACCACAGCACAGGAAGTTCCATCTCAACAAGGGGAAGAATTCCTTCACTGTAAGGGTCACAGAACACTGGAACAGGCTCCTCAGAGAGGTTGTGGAGTCTCCTTTATGGAGACTTTCAAGACCTGTCTGGATGTGTTCCTGTACTAAATGTGTGATCTGCACTAGAGTGTTTGGTGCTGCTCTGGCAGGGGGCTTGGACTTCATCTCCAGAGATGTCTTCCAACCCTTGACATCCTGAGAGAACAGAAAATCAAAAGTTGAAAGCGTCTTGTAATCTGTGGCTGTGAAAGTATTTTCAGGGGCACCTAGTCTGTAATGGGGGAAATGAACAGCAGACTGAGTGGCCAGATAACAGTGCAGGCTTTGGAATAGGCTGTGAATGTAAACTGGTGTCTCTCACTATTTTGATGTGATCTAGGCTGAAATTTGTGACCTTGTCTTATTGTTGTCAATGTTAGCTGAGATACTACAATGCCGTATCTTGGCTGCAGTACCTATATATTTTAATTAGCAAGGTGTTCCGTGAAGTCACCTCTCCCGGATTTGTCTTTTCTGTATTCTAAATTTGATTCTACCCCCACTGTAGATCCTTTCCTCTTCTCCTGCTTCTCCTTCCTTGCCTTTCTCATTTTAATTTTAGATGTAATGTGTTGCTAAGCTGTGCTTCACTGAAACAATTGTTCCTTGTGAGAAAAATCACTATGGTACTTGTGGGATTTGCATGACACATGTCAGTAATTCTCTTTTGTATCTTGTCTCCCTCATGGATAAATAGATCTTGGATAGATTTTTGAGACCAAGGCAAACCGAATGTGGGATAAGTTGCTGTGCATTTACCAATGCATGAACATGTCCTGATTTCCCAAGGAAAACGTACAGGTCAGCTATCTATTTGACAACAGAGCAGTAAAGGACTAAAGGCATCAGCTTTAAATTAGTTCAAGTACCACTAAAGGTCAATGGCTCATCTGTTTTGCTGCATGGCTTCTGAAACCACACCACGGTTGCTTTTAAGTGTGTTACCTGAAGTGAAATATTCTACATGTCACATCTGGAATTAAAACTTACACCTGGAAAATCTCTTGTAGCAGTTCTTCCTGAAACAAAAGGAAGAGTTGAACAGGCACAGAGCAGCTTCCCAAGCTGTTTCAGTGCTGGTTTTCATATGATTCATTTGAACACTGACACCTTCCTGCCTTGTGACTCTAAATAATGCACACATCTGGTGAATGACAAGTCATGACAAGATTAGTGATAGGTTGAATCAAAAGAGGAAAAGATTATCTCTACAGCAGATGCGAGTATTGTAATTGCCTCAGTACAAAGAGATCTCTGCCATATTTACCCTTCTTTTTCATGGAATGCACATCTCATTCACCACCATAGCAACAGAGGCATCATGAAGACTTCATTCGGAAGAGCTATGCAGAGTATTCCTGTTTTCGTCTTCAGCTCCTCTGAAGCCATTTATCTGGCCATCACAAAAAGGAAGAACACTGTCTAGGAGTTGAACACTGGCTTGGCACCTATTGGCACCTGGTTTGGGAATTGTTAATTTTGCCATTAACTGCTGTGTGATGTTAAATTGTTATCTGTCTCCACACCTTAAATTCTCCACCTGTATGACACAGATAATGCCCTGAGGTATAACAACAACAAATGCTGAAAGAGAACTGCAATTTTTTTCATTTTATTCAAGGAAAGGTAGGAGGTATCAATATTTATCTATTAGCAAATTAAAATACTGCTAGATATTTCTTATTACTATTTAAGCAGAAACAACTGACAGTTTTGAGGCTTTGACAGAAGCTTAGAAATGGTGATACTTCACAGGATCACACCATTTCCCAAGCATATTGACTGTTTTTTCACTAGGACATTAGATGCTGCTTCTGGTATACATTAGAGAGCAAAATTATTCAACAGTCCTAATTAAGAGAGTTCATGATATATGGTTTTTAAATAATGTAATCCACATTCCTGATTAATCATCCATTAGCAGTAAGTCATCATTAAGCAACCTGTTTCTGAAAATATTGAAACAGTATTAAGTAGTTATTATGCACGCCTTCCTCAATCTTTTATGACTCTGTTTCAGTGTTTTATGACACCACCATAGTGCTGCATCGCAGTTCACATATGTGCATTAAAGCTGTCATGTTAAACCCTTAATTCTTAATTGCAATTAAGGTATTAGAACAGCCTCACCAAACTTTAATTTCCCTGTAAAATCCTTAGATCTGGGAAGTTGTAAGAACATTATTTCTCCTCTCTTAATCATCAAGCTCTAAATAAAACATATTGATTTTTGCCTAAACCTTCTTCAGTTACTGAAAAATCCTCTCAGAGTGCTCCGGTGTGGCCTTCACGCAACAAAGTTTCCACTGAAAGTTTCCTGTGAGTGAAGGCTAAGCAAAGATATCAGTGTTTGTGTCAGAGGATTTAGTGCCTCCTGTGTAACACAGAATGAGTTGTTGTGCATAGTTTCCTATTTTTGTCACAGGTTGAATGGGATCTGCTGCTGCTGTTTATACCATGCTGCTATCATGCAAGCTTCAATATGAAAGTGCTGGCTGGAGCAAGGCGTCCTGGGGTTTGAAGTTCAGATTGTAATATGAGAGGCTTCCTGTTCTGGTTGCTGGGTTTAGGGTGTTGGTCTTCTCCCCTGGTGTAGCACAGGTGAAGCAGTGGGGGTAGGTCACTGGCCTCTGCTGCTGCTTCTGCATAGTAGGCTAAGGCAGTTGTGAATTATCTCATCTACAGTACACTCTTTTTATTGTAAGTCTTTATCTCAGCCCAGAGGGTTATTTTTGTGTTACTTTCCTTCACATCTGTGTTGGGGGAGAGTAGACTGTGATAAACTAGAACAACTGTTACACCTGAATAATTCAACCATTTGTGTTAAATAATTCATTAGGGGGAATTAGCATTTCAGAGAAAATATATAAATGTATAAAACTTTTTCAAGCCTAGTGTACTATTGTGTTTAACTTTCATCACATACGATTACTCACTTGATTTTATATCTACATTTTTGTACTTTATGGTCCTATCTTCACACAATCCAAATAAAACTGTGCGTAGTCCTACAGTCTTTTTTCCAATGTCTGATAAAATGCAGTCACTGACTTTTTCCTCTCAGTTTCTACAGGTTCCAATATATTTTTTTCTTTCATGACAGCACTTACAAATTACTTCAGCTGAGGACATGAACACCAATTAACTAGTGAATCTTTGAAGCAAGGTTGGAAGACAAGAATGAATCATAGAGAAATAAAGACATAAGAATTCTGATTTGCTAAATTTCAATATCAAACTGGAGTAGAGTGAAGAACCAAATAATTTGCATCAAGACTTGTAGATGGTTTTGCAACTCAACCCTGCTCATTCCATGACTTACCACTATTGTCCATATGACATTACCTGTAAGATAGGAGTCTTTGCCTGAAAAGCCTCTCCAAAGCAGCAGTCCCCAAATGTACGTAAGCACATTCCTACTGGGCCTCCTGAAACCCACCTCAGTGATATTACATTTCATGATAAATTTATAACAAAGTATTAACAGAAATGCCAGGTCTCGTTCTCCTACAAAGAGCCTTTCCTACCTCTTCAGCAGTGCAAAACTGCTTGAAAGGGGCCACAGACACTATTTACATCCTGCATTTGCATTCTCAGAGCCCAGTTATTAGGGGAAAGAAGAGTGAGGCTAACTATACATGGAATAAAAATACACTTTCCATGGGACTCCAACAAGATAAATGCTTCACAGCCTGCAAGGGTAGCACTTGAAGTGGCCACAGCGCAAATGACAACCTTCCTAAGAGAATTCTATGCAAGTTTGGATTCCATTTCTTTAGCTACCTTATATCTCATGCCTATTTAGTAACCCTTTGGCAGTTCAATCAGGGCTTTTACGCCTCTCACTCTTTGTTGATGCTGGTTAGAATTTTCTAAGAGCCTATACTATTTTTGAGCTCTGTTGTTGTGAAAATCCAACTCCCTACTTGCTCTGAAGTTCCCATGGTGGAAAAAAGAAACTGCTTTGAGAGATATTTCCTTCACCAGTGTAGTGATACGTGCTTGCAGAAAGTCTGCAAATGGTGGGCATGGGTACTTGCTACCATGCTTATAATTAGGTTAATTCAAATAGTAAGCAATACATTTCAGTCAATTTTCAATCTATTTTCTCTAAACCCCAGAATCAAGGAATCCATGAAAAATATAGTCTTCTCTATAGCAAATATATATATATTAATAACATAATAATTAAACTCAAATACCATTCAACTTCTCACTATCTCTTTATCTTTGTAGTGTTGAGGAGTAGCACAAATTTAGCTTTAGATGATGACACTCCAACCATATTATGTCATATTTGGCCTAATGAATGCTTCAAAATTCATCCACCTAAAATAGCATTTTGAATCAGATTTTCAGGTTCATATTCTGAGTTATTCTCTGTCCAGATGAGTGTGCAGCAGGGATTCACTACATTAATATGGAGTAAAGGGGAACAAGCAAATATTTTTGCTCTTTTGCTCTTTCTATTTTCTGTCCTGTTCAGTACAGGTTGGGGACTATCCTTCTGGAAAGCAGCTCTGTGGAGAAAGACTTGGAGTCCTGGTGGACATGGGCCTGCAATGTGCTCTTGTGGCCAAGAGAGCCCATGACATCTTCAGGTGCATCAGGAAAAGTGTCTCCAGCAGGTCTAAGGAGCTTCTTCTCCCCCTCTACTCTGCCCTGGTGAGACCACACCTGGAATACTGTGTCCAGTTCAAGAGAGAGAGGGACCTGACAGAGTCCAGCAGAGAGCCATGAGGATGATTGGGAGAACTTGAGCATCTTCCCCACAAAGAGAGAGTGAGAGACATGGAGTGGTTTAGTCTGGAGAAGAGTAAACTGAGAGATCTCCTCAATGTGTACAAATATCTGAGGAGTGGGTGTCAAGTGGATGGAGTCAATTTCTTTTTGCTGGCCAGCAACAGTAAGACAAGGAGCAATGGCTACAAACTGGAACATAGGAAGTTTCACCTCAACATGAGGAGAAACTTTTTCACAGTGAGGATGACAGAGCACTGGAACAGGCTGCCCAGAGAGGTTGTGGAGTCTCCTTCTTTGGAGGCTTCCAAAATCCACATTCCTGAGTGAACTACCCTAGGGAATCCTGCCTCGGCAGGGAGGTTGGACATGATGTGACATTTCCTCCATGCTAATTCAAGACCTCTCAAAACATTTCACAGATTCATTCCTGTAATTTTTCAGCTTTACAAGTGAGCCCAAAGTAGCAGCTAAACATAGAAGAGCTCAGTCTAAGTAAGGAGGCCCAACCAGCACACATGGGTGATGTCATACTGAGCATCAAGCCTACTCCTGCCTAACTAGGGGGGCCCACTAGGCCCCCCATCCTTTGCCCCCTTCCCATTCACCCAGTGTGACCATGGGGACTCACCAGTGGTGACAGGAGGAGGATCTCTCTGCCCAGCTGGGCAAACTTAAGGCTTCTGCCTTTCCTGGAGCGTCTTAAAAAGGGGAGTGGGCAGGGAGGGCAAAGTGGTCACATCTGGGGTAGGAGGAGACTCCAACAAAACCCAGGTACTCTGAGTTTAGGAGGGAAAAGGGGGAAATGCAGTGTGGGTTGGGAAAGGGGCAGGTACGGTGCAAAAGGGAAGGTGCTGCTTAAAGGAGAAAGGCAGGCAGAAGGATGGAGAGGAAAAGGATGGAGATGGAGATGAAAAGAGGAAGATGGGGGGAAATAGAAGATGGAGGGGAAAGGAGGGAAATGGGGGAGAAGTAAGATTTAAAAAAAAACAACAAAAAAAAACAAAACAAGAAGTGGACTGTAGTGTTTGCATTGAAACCACTCTTCATGTGACCAGTCCTTTGTCATTTCTGCTTGGAGTAGTAACCACATATCTTCATCAGCTCACTATGTTGGCTGAAGAAGAGGAAATCACACCTGTAAAAGAGGAAAAAAAATGAGAAAATAAAAAAGAAAATAAGGAATTTTTATTTATATATATATGCACAAAGCATAAGGTTTCTCAGCAAGTTCTCCATGAGTCAGCAATGTGCCCTTGCGGGCAAGAGAGCCAATGGCATTCTGAGGTCCATCAAGAACAGTGTGGCCAGCAGCTCTAGGGAGGTTCTTCTTCCCTCTACTCTGCCCTACTGAGACCACACCTGGAATACTGTGTCCAGTTTTGGGCTCCCCAGTTTGAGAGAGACAGGGACATGCTGGAGAGACCCCAATGGAGAGCCACAAGCCCAATTAGGGGTCTTGAGCATCTTCCCTGTGAAGAGAGACTGAAAGACCTGGGGCTGTTTAATCTGGAAAAGAGAAGGCTGAGAGGAGATCTGATCAATGTCTGGATCTGAGGGGTAGGTGTCAAGGGGAGGGGAGCAATCTCTTTTCAGTGGTGCACAGTAATAAACTCCCTTCCAACCTCTAACATTTTGTAATTCTGTGATTCTATGACCTCCAGAGACCATAGAATCCAACCTTCCTGCCAAAGCAGGATCCCCTAGGGTAATTTGTACAGGAATGCATCCAGGAGGGTTTTGAAAGTCTCCAGAGAAGGAGACTTCACAACAGTTCAGCTTTCCGATGGCAATACTTTAAAAATATCCTATTTAACGAGCCATTTTAAAATCTTTTCTTATTTTCCCAAGCTCATGAAGCATTCAGTACCTTACAATAATTTTCAACAGATTTCTTTAAACTATTTCATATTACTGGCCTGAAATGTTTACAGTTTTCTGATGTGGGTGAGCATTTTTGGTGTTGTCAAAATCTTTTACTGATGAAAGAAAGAAAAAAAAAAATCTTTGTAATTTGTTACTATTTTTCATCTTACACAATAAAATCATCTTTCAAAATTAGGCGAGACTTATCGATCATTATATAACTTTTGAGATGCAAAAAATTCAATCCATACAAATCTGTTTTTCTCTTATGTATAGATCAGCATTTGGGGGAACAAAATATTTCTGGTAAAGTTACAGTAATTTTTATATATATATAAAACATTAAAGATATTGTTTTGGAAAAGCTTTGATTTTTTTTTAAAGAAAATATCATCATTACATCAAAATTAATGTGAAAAAAATCATCTGAATCCATCCTTTCTTGAATCACTTTCAAGAAAGGATTGCAAGGAAATATTTCAAAGTATGTCAAGTATTTACTAAGTCCAGATTACCCACAGTCTATATCCAAGAATGGAGAAAGAGCAAAGTGTGGTGATTTACTCATGATTAATCAGGCAGACATCTCCTTCCTCCTTCTGGTTGCAGTGGTGCCTTGGAAGAGCAGCAGGCTACAGTTAGACTTCAGTTAATCATGCGGTATTTTGGGAAATTCAAACACAATATTTCATTTTTATACAAACATGCCCAAAATTAGATGTTTCACAAACTGACAGAGGCTTCATTATGCTTGCATTTGTTTTTTCTAGTGCTTCATGAAGTGCTTTTCCATCTGACAATGTAAAATACATCTCATGAATAGAAATGTGCAGGCCATAATACATATAAAGTGAACTGAGCCTTTTAAACAATGCTTTTGCCTGTAAAGGAAAAGAACAGCAATGAAGAGACATAAATCAAATTGTTGATCATGGAACTACTACAGTGAAAGGTAAAAATAACAAGAATAAAGAGATGTGGGAGGCTGCTTCTATGCATCACCAGCCTCTGCTTGCTTGAAAACCAGACAATAAACAATCTTTTCACAGATTAAAATGAAAATGATGTTGTTTTATGCATTTATGAGCCAAACTAACTATGCAACTCATACCTAAATCATGAAGTTGCAAAGCACAATGAAATAAAGAAAATTTATAATACAAAAATAAAAATATGGATGACATTAGTAAAAGCTCAGTCTAGATCAATTGCTGTTTACTGCTTGTTTAGGTTTATTTCCTAGAAGCACACCTCTAGAAAAATGCAATACAGTTTGGTAAATCCTGCTTGAAGTTTTATCTGCATAAACATCTGCAATTACACTTTCTGAAGAGAAGGAAATACAGCTGACTGCTTGCTATGCCAAAAGCTAGAAAAATTATGCAGTATCCCATTTGAGCTATTTCCGTGGCCCAGAGTGAGTCCTGTAATCTCTGGGGGTTTCAGACACTCCACCTACAAATCCAGAGATACTAATAGTCATCTATCCTGGAAATATCATAATATTCAAATTCTGGATTATTTTACTTGGCTTAGATTTTATGAAGACTGTATGGCATATGTTTAAAAAGGATTAGGGACAAAAGTCTTTATCTTCAGTGATGGTATGTGCAGTGCAAAACATACAAGTGTCTTTCAATGTGCAGCTGTACAAAGAATGCCTCTCCGGTGCCCAAATGACAAGGAAGAAAAAAAAAAAACCAAAACCAACAGCTGAAACGAAGTTGATATGAAATTGGAATATTTTAGCACATTTTTAAAACTCCTGAAATTTTCATTTGAGTTTAATCCAAAACGTTTCATTCTTTTGAGAATGCCTATTTGCATTCAACTTACGAAAAGACTTCACCCTTTTCTGCAGATATTTTGCCACAGCCCACCCCACCTAGAGAGGGTTAGCCAGGCTGAGACGTGAGAATGCTCATCGCATACCACTGACAATTCTTACAGAAACAGTTCATTAGAACACTTGGGCAAAGATGTATGGAAATAGTTACATAAAGAAATTAATTTCTTCAGCCCTAAAAGAGGAAAATTTTATCCAGTGGGACTTTATCAGGAGCAAAATTATGATTTTGGTTTTCATTTTTAGGAGCAAAGTTTACCTTTAAAAAGACAAACTGATGAAAGTGGTCAAGTCTGCAATGATTTTCCTGGGGCAAAGCCAGCTCTGTATGATTACAGAGCCTCCAACACCAAAACGTACTTTGAAACTCTACTAGGTAGCAATAAAATTTCTTTAGAACTATTAGTAGTTCTCCTGCCTGGCCTGCCTGTAGTTCCCTCACAAGGCAATCCCTATCTTGGCTCTGTTTCATGTAAATGCACCCAGATGGAGGATCCCAAGGCTATTTCATTTCATATCTGTGTCACATGTCATTATCAGCCACTTAATGTGGTAAGTTTTCTTGGATTCCTCCTAAGCATATTCCCATACTCCCCAACAGCACATAAATCAGCAAATGCCTAATGAAGGTTTGAAAGTATTCTCCATAGTTTAGTGGAACTGAGCAGCTATTACCAATCTGTGCCTGTCTTGAAGGTCAATGTTTCATCTTCAGGTATGAACAAGGGGCCGTGTAGTCATGTACATACATGCTTAACTTTTTTCCAGTGCTCTCAGTTGAAAAGCCCTTTATGACCTTCTCTACATAAAAAATATTTCTTAAGTCTGTGGTATCTCATGTGATCATTAGGGGTGCCTGAAAGGTGATAGCACATGGTTATATGTGACTATTAAAATGTAGTAATTAAAGCTTTCCTGATTTTTAGCAAAATCGAGTTAAAATGATTTTAATTTCTGCACTGAGCCAGGAAGTCTGCTTTACAGCATCTGTAAGGTAATCATGCACTGTTAATAATTTAGAGGAGTTTTGCCGTATGTTTGGACTTTCTTGTTCAGATACAGACAAACAAAAAAACAGTTCTGGGCATGAAATATCTGTGTCACCTAACTCTAGATGCTGTTTCATGAAAGGACATGATCTAACCAAATTACTCACTGCCTTCAAGCAGAAGAATTTCTGACCCTATCTCAGCCCCACACTTCTCCACCCCCTTGATAGCTCTTGCAGATCCTTGTGAGCTGATTCAGCTCAATAACCTAGCAGAAAACTAACCTATGTCTAGATTTCTGTTGGGTGGATGAACTGAATCTTGCATTTTGTCATGTGCAATAGAAATAAAACACCATCTACATCAGAAATTACCTTAGCAGAATAGGGAAGGCCTTATCCTAAGAGTAAGGTTGAGTGAAAAAACATTTTTTATCCTATTTCTTAGAGCTCATTTATAAGTCTTAGAACAAAAGTGAATCTCTGTATTTTCCTTTTTGTATTCAGTTCTTACTGTGAAGTACAAGTGACATTTCAGAAGACAGAGGACTTTCTTAGTTGTCAGTCACTGTATAGCAGAAAGTTCCCATTGCTAATTTTTAATGTTCATCTCCTAGATCCAAGAGAAGTAGCATTCACTTACTCCCGTAGTCCAGTGTCTTTGATGCCTTTTCTGATACTCTGCTACATTCCTTTCTAAAAGTGATTTCTTTGTATTTCATTTTCTGCACTAACTTCTTTTAGTAACACCTTGTGGCTGAGCATCACTTCTGAATTTCATTGAAGTGCTTTCAACTAAATATTTCAGATTACAAATGACTCATATACAAGATAATACCTCTTTGGGTGGATTATTATTTTTTTTTCTTCTGAGTGGGGCAGTTTATATTGCATGAATCAAAACCATTTTGTTTTAGATTTTGCTGAAAATGGAAATATCAAATGATAGCACATCTCTGATTTTCCATACCAATACTCTTTCAAGCTTTGATGCTATTATTTAATCTTAGAAATCCTAATTCTGAAGAAATCTGTTGTCAGAGATAGGGTTACCCACCCGGTAAATGTGGGGCAGGCTATGGATGTAGTCTATCTGGACTTCAGCAAAGCCTTTGACACTGTCAACAACAAGCTCCTGGCAAAGCTGGCAGCTCGTGGCTTGGACAGATCCACCCTGAAAAGTGTCAAGAACTGTCTGGAGGGCCAGGCTCAGAGAGTGGTGGTGAATGGTGCCACATCCAGTTGGTGATCAGTCACTAGTGGTGTGCCCCGGGGATCAGTGCTGGGCTTGATCCTGTTCAATATCTTTATTGATGACCTGGATGAGGGGATTGAGTCCATCATCAGTAAATTTGCAGATGACAACAAGTTAGGAGCAGGTGTCAATCTGTTGGAGGGTAGGAGGGACCTGCAGATGGACCTGGACAGGCTGGATGAGTGGACAGAGGCCAGTGAGATGAGGTTTAACAAGGCTAAGTGTAGCATTCTACACTTTGGCCACAACAACCATAGGCAGTGCTACAGAATGGAGACGAGTGACTGGAGAGCAGCCAGGCAGAGAGGGACCTGGGGGTGCTGGTAGACAGTAGGCTGAACATGAGCCAGCAGTGTGCCCAGGTGGCCAGGAGAGCCAATGGCATCCTGGCCTGTATCAGGAATAGTGTGGCCAGCAGGAAAAGGGAGGTCATTCTGCCCCTGTACTTGGCACTGGTCAGGCCACATCTTAAGTACTGTGTCCAGTTCTGGTCCACTCAATTCAAGAGAGATATTGAGGTTGGACAGGATGATTTCAGAGGTCTCTTCCAACCTGGCTTATTCTATTCTTGTCTAATCTAGTCTAGTTCAAATAAAAATATTGGTGTTTAACAGAAAATATACAAACATACTCTAGCAAGATATGATTTTTACTGTGAAACATGTGCCAAATGTTTAGTCTGCACATTCAGTTTAAGCCAGTATTTAAGTGGTCCTGAAAGGTAAGATAACCTTCCTGGTTTTACTATATACTTTATCCTCATCAGTAAAAGCTCTTAAAGCCTTCAAACAGTAATGTTCCTCTCCCTGGTATCTTTTAAAAGAGAAAGATTTAACCACCATAAGTAATGTCAGCCAAATGTTCAGACACTCAAGGGATTTAATACTGTTAAAATGAAAAAAAAACATCTGTTTTTATCAGTATAGTGTTCACAAGTGTACCTTCTGAGAAACAAAAATACTCAAAGCTTCACACCAAATTGATTCAAAAAGAAGCACCCAGATTATTCTGAACAGAACTTGTATGATCTATGATTAATAACATATTTTACACCTATAGAATTCCCATATCATATGTATCATTATTATAAACACATGTGGGGTAATGTGAGCTTAAAGAAGTGGTCATACTATGAGTTGTTAATGGAAAGGCTTTCAAAAGCATGTACGTATCTAATGATGTAAAAGAACCATGCTATGGAATTTTCAAAAGTGGTTTAAGTACTTGAAGGTTTTCAAAGGATTATAACGGTTCCTCAGTTTACCTGTTCCTCTTCTTAGGAAGCTAGGATAGCCTTGGGCAGAATTTTAAAGCATTCCACTCTTCAGAAGAAGGAGACTACTAAACTGCCTGTATATATTTTTTGATAAGTTCTTTTCAGATGTTGAAAATCTCATAGCAGGAATAGATTGAACCAACTTCCTCCTGGTGGGATAACTGCTTGAAAAAATGTTCAAGATAAAAGTACATTTAAAATTAAATTTCAAATTGGAGCACATGGTCAAAATTTTTATGTTTTCTACCATGAAATGCTTTATGCCACTGAAAAACTGTAGCCCAATAATGACAAAATATTACTTCTTGATGTGTTGAAAAGTTTCTTAAACACATATTTTGTACTGCTTTAAAAATAAAATTAACATATGTCAGCATTGTCGCAACAAAGAAAAACGACTTGTTCGACAGTTCCCAGTGGAATCAGCAACACCAACAGATGCAAAAGTAGAGGATGCTGAAGATAGCCATCAGTGGGTGAGTCAAGAGAAGAAAGAGAAGAATACTTCGGCTGTATTTGTCTAAAACTAGATTTTATTTTTCCAGAAAATCTAGAGAGAATATATACTTGCAACATCAACTAGACCTGAAGAAAGCCAGTTCTTTAACAAAAGCAAAATATTTCCTTTAATCTCAAACTATTCTATGATCCTATGATTTTATGATTCTATGTGACACAATTTTAATGTGTCTGTATATAACATAATCGTTTCTACTGAAATATTTACATTAATTCCTAGAGCTGCTCAGGTTTCATGCACTCCAAATGCTTTTGAAACAGTTTCATTAACATCAGTTTTGCCTTTTCATAGACTCTAAAGCCATCTATCATGGAAATTTAATCTGACCTTCTAAGTAACTTATGACATTATTTCATTCAATAATTCTTGCACCCACCTTGGCAGTTCATGCTTAAATTAAGCATGTCTTTGAATACACTTAAGCTCAATTTAAAGATTCCAAATGATGAAGAATTGATCACATACCGGGCAATCTGTTGTAAAACAGTTGTATGCCAATCTTTCAGCTGCTCAGCCTATTCTGACTTAAATTGCTTGGTCCTGTCTCTCATAAGTACTTTGTGAGACTAAAAGCATTTTCTAATTTAAATATCTTTAGCATATGTTAATTATTATTTGCCGTGGCACTTTCCCTCTATTTGTTTTGTTTCAGTTTTATGTTTTACAAGATTATTGCCTTGAAAACCTGAATGTGTTTATCAAAGCTGAGATTTCTTAATTATGACCAAAGATGGTTCAATCTTAACTGCTACAAGAAGGTTTGTGTTGCTCTGCCAGTATGCAAATAAGAATCTTTTGTAGAGCTCCCTTTGACAAACATTTCTGAGCTTCTGCTTTGTCAATCCACAATAGATAGATTTGGTAGTTACATGACTCTTGTAAAATACTCTAAAGTTTTATGCAAATCCCACCTGCATTTTATATGTCACTGTAGTTCTTCTATCCCAGCATTATTTTGCAGTGTCTCAAACATGTGATAAACAACATTATTAAGGGCAAGTAATGAAAGCACTGTGTGGAGAGGAGCATTCATCTCTTATAATATTACTTTCTTTCTTTTCTAATTTTCTTTTTACCTGTCTTTCCTCTCCATAAGAGCAGCTATTCAAACACCTGGTACACCAGCATTCAAGGAGTATACAAAAAACCCCTTTTGTGTTAAGATACAGATGATTGGTAAGAAAAAGCCATTATTTTGTTGCCAGCTATGTAAGGCTGAGATTAATAAATCCATGCAAACCTACTGTAGCAAATGTGAAGAATAGCCATCATATGTACATTCAACTGAAAGTCAAGTCAGTCCCTGCTGGTATGCTGCTTCTATTCCAGATGTATTATGGACATAATGAAGCTGAGGTGTGATTCTGCTTCATCTTGATCTCAGTACAGGGGCAATGCTGTTATAGTCTTCTGGACTAAGGAAGGATCACATGTGTAGCTATGTCTTTACGTATCTGTAGAGACATATCCTGAATCAAATTAAATGGCTTTCCAAATCCCAGAAAGCTTGTCATAGTCTGTAACAGAGCACAAAGTTGAAACCAGGATAATGAAGTCCCAGGCTTGCTCAACACTGAGGTGAGCATTCATGTTTTGATAGGATATAAGTGCAAATTATGTAATGTGAGCAGGTTAAATATATCTTCGTTTACTCACAGGACTGTTGACTGGACTAAACCACTGACAAACAGTGGTATTCTCTTTTTTTCTTTTGTCTATTTTCTCTCACTTATTTTTTTTGTTATAAATAAATAAAAGCACCTACAAAATGTATAAAAAACCAACACATGATAAAATAGTTTAAAATTTTTAATTTAGCATTTCACTTGATTTTTGAAGATTCAAAAAAATCCATAAATTGGAGGAAGGCCAAATCATATTTCAGGAATCTCTGAGAAGTTCTTGACATGTCTGCATTTTGTTAATTCTCAAATCCCAAACTGAGTTCTTGGTTGTAAGGTCACACTTATAATTCTTACTGTTAACAGAGAAAGGAAATTATAAGACATAATTTCTCATGCTTACAATAGTTCAATAATCACCAGTTCTTTTAGCATTAAATCACCTAAATAATATATTTTGAAATATATTCTGATAGATACCTATCACAGAACCTAGTAATATGTATCTATTAGCTACATACTTGTGAGATAGACACAGAATCACAGAATCATTTAGGTTGGAAAAGACCCTTGGGATGAAGTGCAACCATTAACCCTGCTTTACAAAGTTCACCTCCAAAACCCAAGCATGTGTAAACAACCTTTAAACACATCCAGGGTTGGTGGCTCAACCACCAACATGGACAGCCCATTACAATGCCTAACTACTCTCTCTGTGAAAAAGTTTTTTCTAAAGTTCAGTCTAAAACTAGCCTTTTGCAGTTTGAGGACGTTTCCTCTTATTCTATTGTTAATTGCCTGTGAGAGGAGACCAGCACCAACCTTCAGTTCACCTTCGTAAGATTTATTCTGCAGGCCCCTCAACAGCTTCTCTGCCGTCCTCTGCACTCACTCCAGCACCTCAACAACTTTTTTATATTGAGGTGCCCAAAACTGAACACAGTACTCAGCGTGTGGCCTTACCAGTGCCAAGTACAGGGGTACAACCACCTCTCTAATCCTGCTGGACACAGCATTTCTAATAGAAACCAGGGTGCCATTGGCAGCTCATGTTCTGCTGCTTGTGGGTTAAAACCCCCTGGGAATGGAAGCACAGATGTAACATTGCAAAGCCAAATGTAACTTTGGAAGTCCTGCAAATACTTTTACAAAGTAACTGCGACTCTACTTCAATGCCGCTCTTTCGTCCTGCACCCATTAATTTCATTCTGTCCTTTAAAATTCTTGTGAGGAAAAATATTATATACTTTTTACTCATGACAATGAGAGATGGGTAATGTTAACTTTGATTTCTTACCTATGCATGGTCATCTTGTGCTAACTGCGTATTTGCTGCAGCCTTATACTCCCCAAAGCAACAATATTTACTGAAACTGATCTTATAAAAAAGTGTTACTGCACAGTATGCAAGATATTTGCATTACTACAGCTTAAAAAAAAAACAAAAACAAAAAAACCTGCCACAAGAACAACCAGAAATCTTGATGATAAAACACAATTGTACATCACCTTTAACAGAAATTGCATAGCATTAAGTATCCCATAATGGTAAGCTTCTGTAGGAGACCAGTGTGAATGAGGATTCCAAATCTAATTTGGACCTTCTGTAGGAAAATCTTCTGCTCATCAGATGAATTTGAACTAGGTCTGGTCTCAAAAAGAGTCACTGAGCATCTCATGAGCTGATGCCAAAACAGGCACACAGCTTCCAGTATCCTACTACCCCATTTAGTATTAGCTCAAGTTCCCCTGCAGCATTACTACACACAAAGCTTCAAAAGCCCCACTCTAAAGCCTCATCAAAGACCTATGACTTTTTCTGTTCAGTTGTGTTAATGTGAAACTGCAGAATGAAAAAGTGCTTTGTGTGCTCCTTTGTCTACAGCCATTGCTAGTGAAGGCAGTTGATACACTCCAGCTTTTCATTGAAACACTCCAGCTTTTCAGTGAGATGCTGAGAGGCGTTCAGCAGCTCTGGGACTAGAGGTGGCATCAGCAGCTATTTCTTAAACATGCACTGTGCCTTAAAAAGCAGTTAAGCTGCCTGCCACTTGAATACTGAGTCCTGTGGTTGAGGCATGTGTTGAGGAGTTGGTATGGATCATAAAATCATAGTATTGTCAGCGCTGGAATGGACCCCAAGGATCATCTATCTCCAACTCCCCTGCTGAGGGCAAGGATACCTCACACTCAATCAGGTTGCTCAGAGCCCCATCCAGCCTGGCCTTAAACACCTCCAGGGATAGTGTTTCTACCACCTTCCTGTGCAACCTGTTCCAGTGTCTCACCACCCTCATGATAAAGCACTTCTTCCTAACATCAAGTCTGAATCTACCCACTTCTAGTTTTGCTCCATTCTCCCTAGCCCTATCACTACCTGACATCCTAAAAAATCCCTCACCAACTTTTTTGTAGGCCCCTTTCAGATACTGGAAGGCCACAATAAGGTCTCCTTGGAGCTTTTCCCTCTCCAGACTGAGCAGTCCCAACTCTCTCAGTCTGCCTTCATAGGAGAAGTTCTCCATGCCTCTGATCATCCTTGTGGCCTTTCTCTGGACACATTCCAGCCCATCCATATCCTTGCAACAGGGACTCAAGAACTGGAGGTGGGGTTTCACCAGGCTGAAGTAGAGGGGGAGAAATACTTCTCTTGACCTGCTGGCCACACTTCTCTTGATGCAGCCCAGGACACAGTTGGCTTTCTGGGCTGAAAGTGCACACTGATGGCTCATGTTGAGCTTGTCATCCACCAATACTCCCAATCCCTCTCCTGAGGGCTGCTTTCAAGTCAGTGACTGCCCAGCCTATATTGGTGCTTGGGATTGCCCCAATCCAGATGCAGGACCTTGCACTTGGTCTTGTTGAACCTCATGAGGCTGGCATGGGCCCACTTTTGCAACCTATCAAGGGCCTTTCTGGATGGCATCCCTGCCCTCCAGTGTGTTGGCCACACCACACAGCCTGGTGTCATCAGCAAACTTGCCGAGGGTGCACTCAATGCCACTGTCCATGTCACTGACAAAGACATTAAACAAGGCTGGGCCCAATACTGATCCTTGAGGGACTCCACTTGTCCCTGGTCTCCACTTGGACCAATTGACATCCACTCTTTGAGTGTGGCCTTCAAGCCAGTTCTTTCTCCACTGAGTTTTCCATCAATTGAACCCATGTTTTACCACTTTGGAGACCAGGATGTCATACAGGACAGTGTCAAAGGCTTTGCTCAGGTCCAGGCAGATGACGGATCTTGGGTTTGTCTTTCCATGAAGGGGTTAATTTCCACCAGCAAAATGGATATTTGAAAAACATTAAGCTTCAGGCTTTCCATGCAGCTTTTCACCACTTGAGGAATAATGCAACACAAAATCCAAAAGATTCTGTTATCTGAGGATATTTGTTCTCATCAGTTCTTAACCTTTCTCTTGGCAAACACTGGCAGTAGTCATATAGGACAAAAATTCTCTGCTGTTACAGGGGCACTACATTGAAAGGTTGCTAGGGTACCAGCAAATGATAACTTGGCCTTTTATACTAAGCTTAATGAAAATGGCAACATTAACCCTCCTTACTTGAGGCATTTAACTTTGTGCCTAAGGTGGAAGCGGGGGAGTGAGGGAGGCTTCCAAGGTGGCTGTTCCCAATTACTCTCTAAAGGCTACCTTTCTACAAAGGGACCTGGGGTCCTAACACAGGCATCCAAGTCAAAGGTCTAAAATTATCTCCTAGCCCCAGTATATCAAATTTTTCTGCACTTCATAATGCTGCATGTGACATTGTGCTAACAGTGCAGCCATCAGCTGCACATAGCCTATCAGTCATGAAAATTCCTCCTGCCTTGGTGAAATATAATGACCTATAATTGTGTTGTGAGGAGTGTAATTAGCCATAAACCAACGCTGGGAAATCATGTAGGTGAATTACAGTTTATAGAATTATAGGGCCTGATCTTTACACCATTTGATCTTGCAGGAACAGAGACATGAAGCGGTTGGAGCTCCACTCCTCACACCCCAGTGAGCAGGACAGAAACTGAATCCATCTTCAGTTGGGAATTGTTGCTGCTCAGTAAACACAAAACCTACAGAGATGAAGAACGTCATAACCCAACAATAAATTAAAAGCAGGATGTTTCCATGGACAAAAGATGCCTGAATTTACTTCAGTACCAAAGGGAATTAAAGGTGAGGATGCCACATTCTGAGCAAATGCTAAGATACTGCAGAAGAACAGCAGCATAATACTGAAGACTCATTTTTAGAAGTAACTGTTCCTGCTTCAGCTTTAGAAAGAGAGGTGCCACTCCTGCTGAAGGACTCAGAATCTCAAGAGGAGAGAAGCACTTATCTGCCACACTGCATGAAGCACTTCAGTCGTAGGGACATTTAACACATATCCTATTTTCAGTGTTTCCCCAAAGGCTGACCTTAGGTGGCTTCCCAGGCAGTGCGCTGTGTTTTAGCTGCTCTTATGGTTGGACGGTTTTGGGCACCGCTTTTCCTTTCCAGGCACTTGTGGAGACATGAAGCACAGAGGCAGATACAACGCCGAACCTGCTGTGGCGGGAGGCTGGAACATCGCACGGTACCAAGCCTTCAGCTGGCCCCACAGCCAGGCGCAGCCCTCCTGCAGGCACCGGCCGGCGGGTTGGGGTCTGCCGGGGTGCTCCTACCCGGGCTCCTGCTGATGCTTGTGCCCGGCTCCGCGGGGCTGTTGCTGCCTGGCCCCAAAGTGACGCTGCTTTCGTCACCGTCCGGCCCCGCACGGCCCCGGGCCCGCCCGGTAACACACCCTGGCCGCGGGCACCAGCCGCTAGGGGCCGGTCTGCAGTCCGCTGTCGGGCTTCTCCGAGGGACGCTCCCGCCCTCTTCGCTCGCAGCGCAGCGGCTACTCTGAACTGCTCCCGTACGGGGAATCCTGACGAGAGCACAAGAGACCCGCCAGCAGCCACCCTCGTCGGTTCCCTCCCGAACAAGGCAGCGGCTCTCCCGGGCCGGGGCGCCCGCTCTCCGCCGCCACCTCGAACGCAGTCGCGGCGAGGGACTGGCGCCGTGCTGGGGCAGCGGGCTGTGGTCACAGCCACCAGCCAGCTGTGTTTAGCTCTGCGTCCTGCTCCAGAGCAATCAGGAGCAGATTCGGTGTCTGAACAGCCCATGGCACTTATGAGCCATCTCTGCAGGCGGTAACCATACCAGAGTCTCACGCAAAAAAACCCCAAAACAAAATTTGAGGGCTCATTGTGAGGGATGCAAGTGTTAAGAGTCACAGAGGCACCTGTTCGTCGGTTCCACAGGACATCTTGAGAAGTTTGCTGCCATCCAGGCCCTAACGTTTGGGATGTCGCTAAAAGGGTGCCATGGCTTGTTAGAAACATTGACTGTTATCCACTGCTGCTATTTCATATGGGCATAAATGATGCCGTAAGACAGAAACTAGGCAGTATTAAGGACGACTGTGAAGCTCGGAGGCATGACTGAAAGGAAAGAGCTCTCATTGTTTCCTCTGTTTCTATGACTTAGAGGAAAGGGGACAGGCAGGAGCTGATGCCTTGTGTGAATCTACACTTGGCTACATGGCTGGTGCTGTTGTCAGAGTTTTGTCTTTTATACAATAGAATGAGAGTAATTTTAGCTGGAAAAGACCTTTAGGATCATCGAGTCCAATAATTTTTTAACTCTGTCAAGTCTGGTGCTAAACTATGCCCTGTAGCACCACATCTAGGCATCTTTTTAATGGGACACTGATGACTTTGACCTGCCAGGGAGGGGTAGGATCTACCTGAAAAGGAAAGCAATATTTGTCAACAGGCTAGCAAACGTAGTGAAAGGAGCTTTAAACTGGCAAGCCAGGGGGATGGTGTCCACAGGGATGACACCTGTGAAATTGAAAGCAATGGGGTAAAAAGCCAAAGCACCCCAGCAGCAATGAATGCCATCTCAGTGGGAGGAGAGGTTGGAAATCAAAGCAGCAGCAAAAAATCAAGAGTTATTGATGTGTTAGAAACCACAGAAGCACCTGAGAGCAGTCACACAGGAACTGGGGTTCTTCCCCAAGGGTGAATGGCCCAAATGCAGTGCGTACACACCAATTCAAACAGCACATGAGTTGTATCTCACCAAGACTGAGCAGAGGGGAAGGATCTCCTCCACTGACTTGTTGGCAGTGCTCTGCCTGAATGGGGCCCAGGATGCTGCTGGCTTTCTTTGCCTTAGGAGTACATTGCCAGCTCGTAGTCAACTTGGTGTGGACCAAGTCCTACAGACCCTTTCCTACAGAGTCACTTTATAGCCAGATGGCCCCATCCTGCTCCTGCTGCAATGCCCAAAACTTGGCATATCTCTTTGTTTAACTTAACAAGGTTTCTGATGGCCGATTTCTCCAGCCTGTTGAGTACCCTCTGAATGGCAATGCATTTGTCTGGCTTATCAGGTACTCTTTCCAGTTTTGTATCATCTGCAAACATGCTGAGAGTCCATTCTCCACACAAAACCACGCCAGTCATCTCATCAGACAAGGCTGTCAGGCTGAACAGTTGATTCCCGCTACTCTCAATCACTTTCTTGTCTTTAATATTTTTGGAAATGGTTTCTGATAGGATGTCACAGTAATGGAACATTTGTCAGAGAAAACTGCCAAATTGCCAATGCTGGATATGGCTGAATGTAGTTCTCAGAGCAAAAAAATAATAATGAAACTGAAGACTGAAACACATGATGTCACAGCTCTGACTGATGGTCTGTGACAAATGTCCTCTCACCTCAGGTGGCATGTACCTACATATGTCTCTTGGTTCTTGGATCGATCATAAGTACTTCACTATCAGTGCAGAGGACTTCATTCAGAAATCAGCTGTGACTATGAAAGCAAGTAATGTGTTTATTAGTGTAAATACAAAGAAGTCATTCCCTTGTGGGAGGTCAGTTGTTTTGCAAATCAATAATATAACCAATTATCTAAACTCTTTTCAGTCAGGAACTATGATTTCTTGTTTATTTTGATACGCATTTTGCAAATAGCCACAAGAGTTGTGGCTGGCTTAAAGAATTTTAATGTGCAATGTGGAGTAGTCTTTTATAGACCATTTTAAGAAGGTTTGGATTGTTTAGAAGCTGCTTTTAAAGACAACTGTTGGCAAACCATAATACAAGTGATGATGATTGTTAACTGCCTGTAAAAATACTGCAGTTTATAGGAGAGTGGTCACATTTAAATAAATAAATGAATGAACTGCAATTGTGAAATTAAATAGACCTGTAGAGAAGAAAATAGAATTTAATTTTCAGCCATTGCTTTCACACAAGAACAGCAATGCCTGAACTTGAACAGTTCCAGGGAGGGGGTATCTATAACCTCTCTAGGCAACCCATTCCAATGTCTCACCACTCCCCCAGTAAAGAATTTATTTTTTGCATCTAATCTGAATCTATCTTTTCTCCTATCACTTCTTCCTGATAAAAAGTCTTTCCTGTAGGCTGCCTTTAAGTACTGGAAGGCTTACTCTAGACTAGATAATCCCAACTCTCACAGCCTATCCTCATAGGGAAGGTGCTCCAGCCCCCATATCATCTTTGTGGCCCTCCCCTGAACCCACTTGAGCAAGTTCATATTTTATGCTGGGTGCCCCAGAGCTGGACACAGTTCTTAGGGAGGGAATTTATCAGAATGGAATAGAGGGAATCACCTCCTTCAACCTGAGGTCATTCTATTTATCCATGACCACTAACTCTTTGTTTGATATGTCCCTGAGTGGCCCCTGAAGTCTTAAGAAGTGATAGATTATCAGCCACTTTCTAGACATATCTTTTTTTTTTTTTTAAAGTGAACCACTGAACACCATCTTTAAATAATGTAAGTATTTCATTTGAGCATTCCTCTGGATTTCTTGACGTGAAACATCTCACACTGGTGACTAGTTATTTTTTTTATCTTATTTGCTTTCTCTATAAGATCAGCCAACACCTTGATATGAAACAAATCCACTGACATACTGCCTGCAGTGGGTGGCAAACTTTTTCAACTCCTTGGCCTGGAATATGAATTCTAAACCCACTTTCCCCCCCTCTCTTAGCTTTATCTTCTTTGTGCATTGTTTTGACACACTGATCATCCATTGATGTGAGATTGAGAGACAGTCTTTTCATTTTTCCTAAGTAGCTCCAAAGATTCTTTTTTTAATCCATTGTACATTTCTGTTTAGTCAGATTTTTGCATCATCTTGACACAAATTTAAATCTTTGAAATATGTCTTCTTGGTTTTAACAATAATTCTTACTTTACTGTTTGTTGTATGAAAAAAAATCTTGATAATTTTAGGACTACCTTCAGTTGTGCATTCCTGATATTTCATATTCTGTATTTTACAACTGAAGGCATTTTTTCTATTAACTTTAATGCACAACTAGTTTCTCAGCTCACCCCTCCAACCTGAAGCACCCATGTACTGTGAAACCAAATATTAACTAAAGTTACATGACTTTGATGGAAAGACTGCAGCACAGGTTCACTTGGATTAAGAATGAGGGCAAATTGAGTTTGACTTGATTAGCTAGAAATTGTAGAGATACACTTTGCATATTAAAGACAATTCCAGAAAATACTTTAACATATATTCAGTGAAGTCAGCTAGTGTCTTATGCCAGAGCTCTGCAGTTCCCCTTCACAAAATTGATTACAAATAAAAGAATTCCGTGGTCAACTGACCTGCAAACACTTATTTTGACTGGTTGATGAGCCGGCATGAAGGCATTAGCACTCACATTGGCAAAGCACACACAGCCCTTGGCTCTTTATCTGGTCAAAGAAATTATTTCAAGAGCTATATGACAAGCCTGATACAAGAGAGGCAAGCCTGCTATACACAGGTGAAGTAGCCTTGTGATGTCATAGCCATCAGGAAGTTTGTACCAAAATGAATCAAGCTTTTTAGGAACAAGAAGATTTGTTGAAATCATAGACCACGTAAATGCAACACAGTAATGTGCAAATACTTGTGAGGAGGGGAGAGAAAGATTTGCTAAGAAAAATGTACTATTGAATGGGGAAAAAAAAGAAGATGCTCTAATGCACAATCTAATGCTACTAAAAGTACACAAACAGACTGATCTGAGTTTTTGCTTAGGCAGATTGTTTTCTAGACAAAAGAAAAATTGTAGCTGTGATTTATTCAGAAGTTCTGATAAGTATCTGATAGACTAGAAATGAAGGCAAAAATATTTAAGTTGGAAAAAATTAGGTTTGCTATAAGAACTAAAGAAGAGGCAAAAGACTGAGACTAACTGGATTAATTTACTAATAGGTCACCTTAGGCCTTTGAAATAATTGTTACCAATTTTACCAGTTTTCACATTGGCTTAAAAACTGTGCCCCTGAAGTTTTCTGATAAGAAAGTTAGATGATATTAAGGAGAAGTCCTGGGATGTTAGATATAGGAAAACCAGGTACTTTGAATATGAGGGTACTAGGAATTAAATATTTCTCTGCAGCATTCAAATCATGAATAGAAAGATTAATAAATGTGATTTTTACAGCAACAGGGGAAGTTAGATGGAATGTGACAAGCCAGGGAGACTTAGCTGTCTAAATCAAATATTGGTATGATGGTTAATTGCTGAAGAAATAACATTCTAGACTATAGCAGTCAAAAGTCTCTCCTACAGAGATGCAGAGGTATTTATAACTAAGTAATCATGGGTTCAGTTCAGTTGCCTAAATTCAAGCGGTGAGGTATCTGAGACTTCTTCATGAAGATGGTATATTTGCTAACAGATCATGCCTGACCTATGAATGGCAATGGGAAGCTAAATGAGCTATCACCTCATATTGCAGTTGTCACAGATATTTAAGCAACTGAAGTATACCCTGGGGTTTGTATCTTTTTTAGGTTCATTGACTGCAATAAGGAGAAGAAAGAGAATGGAGTGCAGCAGCAGAACATGTGTCTTCAACTTGATCTTCCAGAAGTAGTGAAACTGTTTATTTAGGCACTCTACTTTTCAAACAACTCATTTCATTCCCATGCAACAAAAAGTTTTGTCGTTTTGGGGGGGTTTTTTGTTTGTTTTTGTTTGTTTGTTTTTAAATTTACTTTTCTAGAATAAAACTTTCTTCTAAAAGCAAAAACCCAATGTTTAATGCATCTTGTCAAAATATTTTTGTCTGTAATTAAATGAAACTGCATCTTCTCAGGGGCACTGTCCATCCCATTAGGAAGTAAAAAATGTTTGAAGCTCATGAATGCTGCTTTGATGTTTATTTTAATAAATGGAGATATGCCAAAGTTCATTGAAATATAGTTTACATTTTGCTTCATGAGCTGGTTGCATGAGCTCATGAAAGCCTCACTCAGACTTTTGCGAGAGCATGGGAAAGAGAAGACAAATCTCCTAATCTTTCCCAATACTTAACTTTCCAAATGTTAGTTATGTCTATCATGCATGTTCATACTCAACCACCACAAGCACAGGCTGTTTTGTTGCACATCCAAATGAGGGCTGCTGTCATCAAGTTATCTGTCTCCCCAGATCTAAAATATGAAACTTGATGAGTTTGTAAAGTTGTGTTTCTTGGGAGGAAAGGAATAAAAGAACATCCACAGGACAGTCAGCTTTTCACTTCGGTACATGCTGATATTTGGCATACCAGGTCAGCCTTACTTATGCATCTTCTAGCCTGTATTGGACATTCTAGGCGTTTAATGACACATCTCCTAAGGTCAGAAGTACTTTTCTGTTGCCAGAGAATCTCATGCTTGTAAAGTGAAAGGAAAACGTAGTGCCCATATACAGTGATCATATTGTTTCACTTATTTGAACATTTGCTTTGGAGCAGCTGCTATACTTTCTCCTGTTTACCAAACCTAGTGTCATCTTGATAAAGGTCAACTGACAGCAGCTGGCCTGCGAAAATTAAGATCCTTGTGTCAATATACAAAAAATTCTTCTCCACTTCTCACTTTTGCCAGAGCTAGCCAAAATCTGCCTATGAGTTCATGAGCTCCCTTCAGACTCCTATTGTTTCTGGAGAAAACATTCCTTACCCTGAGGATGACATTGTAATAATGAGAATGTTGAAAATGGAAAATATGGAAGACAAGAAAAAATGTGGTGTAAGTATTGTTTGCATTAGGAACCTATTATCCCAAATTAATAATGAATTCTGGTCAACACAGGCTGTACAGACCCACCACAAACTTCTAATATTTTATAGAAGAACTTCCAGAAGAGGAGATATACAGCCTGGTGAGAGAAAAAAACAGCTCTTTGTTTTGTCTCATTCAGTTTTAATAGAGAGTAATAGGTGAGTCTCTTCTGGGAGGCATGGGGAGGCATCCATTCGGCAATCTGACTCACTCTTTACAGAGGTTTGCTCTTTATCAGGTTTGCTCTCTTGCCCTCCATCAGTGATGTCACCTGGAGATTACCAATCCCTATACATACCACTGTAGTGGGTTTGCAGTGACCTGCCCCACCCACCTTTTTAAACCTCGGCTAAAACTCAGAAAAACACACTGGAAGTTAATAAATGAAGCTTTATATATTGGCTGCATGGTCGCAAGCAGAGAGTGGTGATCAACAGCACAATGTCCACCTGGAGACCAGTGACAAGTGGCGTCCCTCAAGGGTCAGTGCTGGGACCAGTGCTGTTTAACATCTTTGTCAGCGACATGGACAGAGGAATTGAGTGCACCCTCAGCAAGTTTGCAGATGACACCAAGCTGTGTGGCACAGTTGACTTGCTGGAGGGCAGGGATGGCATCCAGAGGGACCTGGACAGGCTGGAGAGGTGGGCCCAGGCTAACCTCATGAAATTTAACAAGGCCAAGTGTAAGGTCCTGCACCTGGGT
>VWZI01007944.1:60875-71514 GCA_013396835.1 Psilopogon haemacephalus | reverse complement strand
CCAGAGACCAAAATCCCCAAGAGAGGATAACCAAACCCCCCTACCACCTTTCCCCCCTTCCCCCAGCTTTATCTCACCACCTCTTGATGATGATGCTGCAGATAAGCTGAAGATCAGAGAGATTAATGGTAGGAGAAAGGGTTAGTAGTTTTAGTGATTTTACTCTGAATTAGTTGAAAGGCATAGAGACAAAGGAAAAAGCTGCCGGAGCCAGCAAGACCCAAGCCAGACTGGCCCTCTGCAAGCAGACTGGCTATCTCGTGTTTTGAGAACATTTCTCAAAGCAATTTTTTTTTCTCTGTCTCAGTGAAACTTGGTGAAGTGACACTGTGTTGTTTAACTCTCTCTCAGCCAATAGTCTAATTTCTCACTCAAATTCTCCAATTAGCTCAAACCAACACAACCACTGGCTATTATTCACTGCTGCTGTTTCACATGGTCACCAGTGATACAGCCAGGAAGAATCTGAGGATGAAATCCAGCCTGGGAGCCATGTGTCTTAACAACGAGGAAGGGAGGCAAAAATGTATGGTGGCCTGCATGTTTGAAAAAAAGCAATCCTGAACAATTCTTGTCACAAAAAAGGAGGACAGATATCCTAGGAGAAATATAGAGAAACTGAGCAGCCAGAGACCAAGTCAGGAAAGCTAAAGCCCATATGGGATTACATCTGGCCAGGGAGATACAGGGCATATGTATCTCAATGATAAAAGAAAGACTAGGGAAGAAGTGGGCCTCTCTAGAAAGAAACGGGGGACCTGGTCACCCAGGATAAGGACAAGACTGAGACGCTCAATAACATTTTTGCCTCCATCTTCACTAGCAAGGGATCTAACCACACTGCCCAAGTTACAGAAGGTAAAAGTAAGCTGCAAAAATAGAGAAACTCCCATTGTAAGTGAAGACCAAGATCAAGTGAAGTTCAAGACCACCTAAAGAATCTGAAGGTACACAAGTCTATGGGATCTGATGAGAACCATCTGTGGGTCCAGAGAGAACTAGCAAATGAAATTGCTGAGCTGCTTTCCATCATCTTTGAAAAGTCATGGCAATCTGGTGAAACAGGCAAAACATAGCCTTCATTTTCAAAAAGGAAGACTCAGGGAACTACAAGTCAGTCCGTCTCACCTTTGTGTCTGCCCAGATCATTCTTTCTTCCTAGAAAGATTACTAAAGCACTTATGAAAGATGAGGAGGTGACGGGTGGGAGCCCTTCACCAAGGGCGAATCATGCCTGACAGTGTACCTGAGCTTGTGCAAAGCATTTCACACTGCCCTCCACAACATTCTGATATCAAAATTGGAAAGGCATGGATTTGATGCATTAAACTATCAGTGAATAAGGAACTGGCTTGATGATCACACTCAAAGATTATTGGTCAATGACGATGGTCATATGGCTTCATGTCTAAGTGAAGACAAGTGATGAATGGTGTTCCTCAGGGACCAGTGCTGTTTCACATTTTTATCAGCAACACAGGCAGTGGAATCAAGTGCTCCCTCAGCAAGTTCACCAATGACACCAAGGTATGTGGCAGTCAACATGCTGGAGGGCAGGGATGCCATCCAGAGGCATCTTGACAGGCTGGAGAGGTGGGCAAATGCCAACCTTATGAAGTTCAACAAAGCCAAGTGTAATATTCTGCACCTGTGTCAGAGCAATGCCAAGTACAAATACAGGCTGGATGCTGAATGGATAGAGAGCAGTGCTGAGGAGAAGGACTTGGGAATGCTGGTTGACGAGAAGCTAAACATGAGCCAGCAAAGTGTGCTTGTGGCCCTGAAAGCCAAGCATATCCTTGGCTGTATCAAAAGAATTGCAGCCAGCAAGCTGAAAGAGGTGATTCTTCCACTCTGCTTTTGTGAGAGTGGAGTACTTTGAGTACTGTGCTGAGCTTTGGAGGCCACAACACAAGAACATGCAACTGTTAAAGAGGGCCCAGAGAAGGGCCAGAAAGATGATCAGAGGGCTGCAGCACCTCTCATATAAAGATATGCTGAGATAGCCGGAGTTGTTCAGCCTGGAGAAGAGAAGGCTTCAGGAAGACCTTATAGCAGCCTTACAGTATTTGAAAGAGATCTAAAGAATAGCTGGAGAGGGACTTTTTAAAAAGGCTCATAGGGATGGAATGAGGAGTAATGGCTTCAAACTGGAATAAGATAGTTTTAGGTTAGACAGAAGGAAGACATTTTCCCCATGAGGGCAGTAAGGCACTTGAACAGGTTGCCCAGAAGGCTGCAACTCTGGAGGTGTTCGAAACCAGGTTGGATGGGACCTTCAGTAAACTGGTCTAGTAGGAGGTGTCTGTGCACGTGGCTTGGGGGTTAGAACTACATGATCTTTAAGGTCTCTTCCAATGCAAACCATTCCATGATTCTATGAATTGCCATAGTTTTTCACTTACTTTAATGACCTTGGCTTTCTGGTCATGCCTCAAAACAACCAAAACAAAAGCTTAATGTGCTGGAGACTGTGTAGAAAGGAAGTCTGAAAGGCTGTGTAAGGATGCTGATATCAAGAAAGTGGGAAGAAGGGAGACTGAAGGCAAAGTTGCTAAAAGGGAAAGAAAAGTCTAGCTGTTATTGCAGAAAAACCTCTGGTGACCCAAATCTACTTCCACCAACTGATATTACTCACCAATTTATGCTCATGACAAAACCCCAACCAACCAAAACCCCAACCAACCAAAACCCCAAAACTCCACCATATTCTGACAAGAAAGAGTGAATGAAGACAATAAAGGGATTCCCCAAGCATGAGAAGGACTCCCTTGTGCAGTTATTTGTCTGAGGAAGTCTAGAAGTAATTACATTTTAATTGGACATAATCTTATTAGAACAGGGACTAGCTAATGTAACAAATTAAATAAATATAATCAAACTACTTCCTAATCACCTTCTTGCAATCTTAATAAGGAATTCACAGTCAAATTAGAGTGTTTAAGGCAATTACATTAAAGACTTCCCAATTCAGAAAAGAATCCAGCTGGCGCTTGAAAAGCAATATTGGCTTTGCAGTGCCAAATGTAACCTTACTCCTGGTTTTCTTTTGCAACCTTTTTGTTATTGTTTTGGGGTTTTTTGTTGGTTTTGTTTGTTTGCTTGCTTGCTTGAGGTTTTTTGTTGGTTTTGTGGGGGTTTTTTTAAGAGGCAGGGACTAGGGCAGTTCCTACACCAGCACTTACTGGAGCACATTTCAACACACAGCACATGGCCAAAAAGTAACTATGTTAATGCAGAACCCATTATTTTCTAAACTACCAGTCATCATAGCTGCACATGCTCTATGTTCTGGGGAAATTACATATATGTATATATATATATATATATATATGTATATATATATACAGGCAGGATATGATAAAATGAAAGTAATGTTTTTGCACATTCATTTTTCAGTCTGTAACCACAGCTTAGAGTGGATGGAAGAGGAGCATTGTTGATAAAGGTCAGCCTAGGATATTTAGAATTGGCTAAAGCAGCCTCAGAGAAGTGGCTGTTGAAGTTGTAGAGGACAGAAAAAGAGGGCAAACAAAACGCCTGTCCTTAAAGAGGAAGAGTTAAGGGGTTATAAACTATTTCACTAGAATTGTCATTAAAATTCTGCTAAAAAATTATGAAGTAAGAACTTGAGTGAAGACATAAAAACACAAAGTTTTTATGAACAAATACTCTGAAACCAGCCTTGCTTTTCTCATGACTGCTTAACAGGCAGAAGCAATTGCTTTGACATAAGCCTTTGATGTGCTTGTCAAGTATCACATGTAATTTCATAAGCAAAAAGGATTAGGCTTTCTTTTCCTAAAGCATGATAAAATGGCCATGGGTTGGATGTAACATTAGTTAGAAAACTTCAGATAGTTGTGAACTGATGTTGGTTACCAAAATGGAAAGATGTACTATTCAGCAGTGCTATAGCCTGCTAAGGTAAGCAAGCCCTGGATCAAGTGATTTTCAATAACCTCATTTATCACTTGGGTGACTGCACAGAAAATACAGGCTACTAAATGTGTAGGTAACAAGAGTCGGAGAAAAAAGATTGCCTTGGGGACACAATTGCAATAGAAAATGAGCTGCTGTGAAGGGCTCTGAAAAATAAGGATGAAATTCAACTGGAATATGTACAAGGTATTTGTGTATGATTATTGAACTTCACAGATGGCTAGGGAAACTATTACTTAGAAATACTCTGTTAGAAACTGAAAGCATCATGGGAGATCACAAGCTGAAAAACAGCTAGGACTATCTTAACATTAAAGAGTGTGTGTATTAGAACATGGCCTGCAAGACACACAAAGCAGTCCTTACTCTCTATGACTCACTGCTAAAGCCTTTGCTCTAATACTATGCTACTTTTGGACATTGCACTTTAACCACTGATTTCTAGGGACATCTCAGAGAAAAAAAAAAAAGAAGATAAATTTGGTTTGTTCCCATCCTGGTCATTATTTGCAGCAAATTGTAACTAAGACTAATTTATAGATGGAATTATGAGAACTAGCTAAGAGCTGTCCATCTCAGCTGAGAAGAGCACTGACAATGCCAGGTTTCCTCTTGCGAATCTCAAAATGAGTGAGGTGACATGACAGATTCGTTTGCTGCCCCAGTAAGTGCAAAAGACTCTGGCATGATATAGAAAAGGTGTTTTAATGGGAATTCCAATAGTGAAGCTTATAATAAATCATGAAATGTCAGAGTGCAATATAGAGATTTCACGAAAGGAGAACTCCTGTTCATTCTGTACAGCTGTAAAATGAGTGAATAGGGATATGAGATGCTGCTAAAACCTTTTCAGACACAGAAGGCAAATGTGGACCTAAATTGGAAGAAATCTAAAAATCATTTGAGGGAATAATGTCAACTGTTTTAAAATTCTGACCTCAAACAGCAATTACTTCCAAATGACCATTTTTCGCTGATTCATTGCACTATAAGAACAAGACGGAAGAAGTCATGCTTGAGACATTAAGTACAGAGACCTCTTTTTCATTTCTGTTTTTTTGTAGCATCTCCCTATATCAATACCAGCAAATTTTAATCTCTCTAGGCTTCATCTTACCATGTCTTTTAGAGAAAGTGGATATGATAATAAATTGATATTGCATTGATAAGTAAATGAAAAAATTTAGAAGAAAATTGTGTGTATTCTAACCATCATCAAAGCACATAGAATTTTGGTACTAGGATGAAATTCACTCAGGACCCTTTACCACTACCTGCATAAAACAATTACTTCAATATAGGGCCCAAGAAAAGAGTAGGTGTGCTATGCATTATTGTCTTATAGTCATTTATACTAGGTATAGCTGAGTTAAATGTAACAATTGCACAGGACACAATTAATCTCTTGCAAAATACTATAAGAATTTTGCACTGCCATAGCATAAGTCTCCAGCTGTCTTTGAATGAGACTCACCAGAGTAAAAATGCAGACAGACTAGTTCTAATAGCAAATAACCTTTGCCAGACCAAGAAAATAAGTTTATTCCCATGAATCATTATGAGCCTATGTCAGAAGACAAAGTAAAAATCTTTAACAGTATTTAAAGTTGTCCATTTTGCTCTTTGCAGAGGTTAAATGGAAAGCTAGGCTCCGCTCTCACTGCTAGAGCACACCAACTTTACTCACAGTAGACAAATGGCAAGTAGCACCTTAACAAAACCCAGAAACTTAGTAGAAATACATAGAAGGTAAAAATGTCTCTTATAGGGTCCAAGTAATTAAAAATACAATAATGGACTAGAAAGGCCAAATATCTACCTGGGCTCACTCTCGATGCCAGTTCCTATTAGCAAATGTCCGACTGGCATTTTGAGAGCAGAAAAACATAACAAAACAAAAACCAACCAAACAAGCCCCTCACCACAAGACAAACAAATAAGCAAAAAACCCACCCCATTTTAAATGCAGTTGTATTACAGAGGTGAAAACATTAAAAAAAAATAAGTATTGTAAAAGTCACTCTCCTCCATTAAACCACTTGAATTTGTCCGCAAGTACAGTCCTTGCAGCACAAAAATCTGGGCAATCTTCATCTCTGCCAATAATAACACAGATGCTCAGTTGTGAACCTGCATCACTGGAACCTTATTTTGAGATTAAAAGAATATTTCTAAAACCAAAAAGGCAAGAATTTCCTCAGTTGGAAATATTTACCATATTTTACACTGTGAAATGAAGTTCCACAAGATTCTCTTGTTACATCACTCTTCCTGGTTTCTTGCCTCCTGTGTAGTCACCTGCATCATGAGGTGCATGTCTGCATTCAAGTATTTTTACTGGATCAATAGAGTAACTTTTAATTTCATTTTGCTTTTGCACAGATTGCCTGTTTTCTAGTACTTTCAATGATACTGTTTCATGGTTGCTACATTAAAGCAGAATGGCTAGTAGTTTATCACTTATAATCAAGGTGGCACCTGTAGTCTGAAAAGCCAGTATCACCTCTTTAGTAAAAGGGCTTAGTTTAGTTAAGAATGAATGTCTTTCCTTCACTGTGCAGAACTCTCTAAACTAATAATTTGTAATGCCTGGATTTGTTTCCTCTCATCCTGTCACTTACTACTACAAATAAGAGACTCTGCAACTTTCTTTCAGGTAGTTGTGGAGAATGAGGTCTCCCTTCAGTTTCCTTTTCTACCAATTAAACAGCCCCAGTTCCCACAGCTGTTCTTCATGACACTTGTTCTCCAGAGTCTTCACTAGCTTTATTGCTCTTCTCTGGATCTATCTGCCCAAAGATGTCAATATCTTTCTTGTAGTGAGAGCCCCAAAACTGAACACAGCACTGAAGGTGTGGCCTCAGTACTTAGTGCTGAGTACAGTGGGATGATCACTTCCCTGGTCCTGCTTGTCATATATTCCTGAGACAAGTCAGGATGCTGTTTGCCTTCTTGGCCACCTGGGTACACTTCTGGCTCATGTTCAGCTGGCTGTTGATCAATATCCCCAGGTATCCTCCTCCTGGGCAGCTTTCCAGCCACTCTTCCCCAAGCCTGAAGCATTGCACAGGGTTGTTGAGATCCAAGTGCACTTGGCCTCATTGAACCTCACCCAACTGTCCTCAGCCTATTGATCCAGCCTGGACACCAATCCCTACCCTTAAGGAAATCAATACGCCCTCCCAAGTTATTGTGATCTGCAAAGTTACTGAGGGCACACTCGATCCCATCATCCAGGTCACTGATAAAGATATTAAAGAGAACTGGTCCCAATACTGAGCACTGGAGAACACCTGTTTTGACTAGCTAACAGCTGGATTTCACTCTATTCACTACCATCCTTTGGGCCCAACCATCCAGCCTTTTTTGTTTACTTTGAACTTTTCAGCTACAATCTGTACAGGTTTATGTCCTGTCTATTGGACTGTCCTCAGTATCTTCCTCAATCACTTTAATGCCCTGCCAGTGGCTGTACTTAGATGAAGCTTAATCTAACATATCTTTTCTCCCAGCATTGTTACAGAACAGATTCTTTCCCAGCTGGTATTTAACTGTAAAATTGCATCCTCTAAGATCAATGCTATGTAGCCCAGCTTTTAGCTGTTCATCTTCTTTGTAATGTTGGTATCGTTGTTTCTGACATAACTTTTGCCTGCTTGCCTTTCTTTATCCAATGCAAAGTTCTCAAATGTTGTCTGTGCCTTTATGCTTTAGTCTGTTTTGCTGCAGCATAACTTTTTGCTTCTAGGCCTAATTCTTTTGAATTAAGGGCACTGCTTCAGTCCTCTAGTCCATGCTGTGCACACTGCTGTCGTTTGCAAAGCCCAGCCAAATAATGTAATCCATTGCTGATATTACCTTCTCTCTCACCTCCCTGCCCAAAAAAAAAGCTAAACTTCTTCTGGAGCTACAGACAGCAAATAGATGAGCTCTCTTTTATTTTAGGTAATTTTTCTTTTCTTTTGTGTTGTCATGTATCCCTACAATGTCAGAGACTTCTGCATACCTCATCAACTTCAGTCTGAAGGGAGGGGCAGAAGTATCTTAATTTTCTTAGAAAATTCTCATGCTTCTTAAGGGTTAATTCTATTTTCTAGTGCCTGTCGGCACATCTGCCTCTCCTGTTGGCATCCAAAACAAATCTAATTAACCACAATGATGTCCTGATGGCTGAGAGCTATTAAAAATAAACATTAAAAATCCACCACCAGACATAGCTACACTCAGACTTCTTGCTTTTATGCTGCAACCCACTGGTTGAGTAAAGTTTCTCCATATTTCATGAATGTCAAAGCTAGCAAAGCTTTTACCCATACCAATCTTTCTCAGGGTATTGTTTTCATTACCATAAAACTGACTCCCTATTATTTCTTATTGAGCAGTTTCAGAGAGGCATTTCACTGCAGGAGCATGATTCATTTCCATCTAAAATAATTTATCCTGAACATAACTCAGGGTATTATGCTTCAAAAAATTTCCAGGCTGTTGATTCCGTAAAGCAGAGACAGAGTAAAAGCCTTACTGTGGCAGGGTTGCACACTCTATGAAACAAAGCACGGGTATCATCCTACTTACATTTCTTTAAAGCTGATAAGTGTTGAACACCTGCCAGTGTCTGTGTGTCAGTTAATAGCAGAGTTAATTTACCATTTAACAATGATGTTCTGATTAGACTCAGCAAAGGCACTTACCACTCTCCCATGATGACATGTCAGACTCACAGTTTTGATCCTCCAATGAGGCTATAGTAGATGATGTGTCATTTAGTATGCAAGCTCTGGGGTCTAAACAGCCATCTGTTTGTGAGAAGTCTCTCTGTGTTGAAGCATCATGCTGCTAGTTTGTGCAGTGAGTACAAGAGGCAACAATACACCACAAGACAACACGCAGAGAAGTCTCACTAAAATATTACACAATATAGTGACAGAGATTTAAAATCCTATTTTATCCCCTTTGGATATTTTACTTACTCCATGGCAGGTGAAACAGCTCTAGGATAACTATATTAGTGTTAATGAAGTAATTCACCATCAGTGACAAGTTCATTTCTTGCTCTGTTATTTACAGAATACTTGGCATTTTTGTAGAGTCTAATCCAAAATTAAACAGAAAAATCAGTAGGCACTCTTAATAAATTAGTATTGCAAAGATGATGTTCCAGGCCTGATCATATCTGTCAATCTAGATGGACATGGGTACGAATCCTTCTAACACCTCACTGAATCAGTAATGTCTTATTTAACAGTAGAGCACCTTCCTACTTCAAATGTGGTCTCTTAGTTCACCATACTCCGATTTTTCTGCTTCAATCAGCCTTGCTATAACAAGTTATACAAGGAATTGTGGCGGGACAGGGCGCTGCCCCACCGGAGGTTTGAATGAGGTGAGAACTTTGGCAGGGCACACCCCAGTCCACTGCCCCACCAGAGGTGTGAATGGGGCAGGAAAAGGTCTTCCTCCCTCCCCACCTCTGTCACTGGAGGCTTAGTACAATAGGTGTGAAGTGCCTTCTCCCACCCTCCCTGGGCTTGAACAGGGAGGCAACAAATCACCTCAGTACATATATGGCAGCTGGACAGATTGCAGCAGGACTTGCACGGACCTGCACTGGGACCTTCACTGGGACCTGCACTCAGACCTGAACACGGACCTGAAGACACGAACCTCACATGGACTTTGAAACAGTCTCCCATCTGTAAGTAGGGCAAAGCTGCTTCATGCCCAAACCTTTCCATTTTTCTGATTTTCCCTGAATTACAAAAAAAGGCATCCCTGAGAAGACGTTTCCCGACCGAATTAGAACCCAAACTTAAACTAATCTACACACAGATTGTGGGTGGGGCTTTGGAAATTATAAAAGCTACATAATTTATAATTTCAGCCTCTTCAATTGCCCACAATCAATACAGGAATAAACTCAAAAGACAAACAATCAAAGAAATAATATCACCTTTTTCTCTGACTGAAATTAAGAATTATATCTCCTTCTGTGTTATATTTTGGTGAGCAAATCTTACACACTAGGAAGATTTCTCTGGATTTTTGCTCCTTTTTTTTTTTGTCTATTTCATTGATTTTATTTTTTTTTAATGTCAATAAAGTCTTCTTAAATTAGCAGTCTGCTCAGTGTTAACAGTTTTCCTAGCATATGAATGATCAGCCATAGTGCCCACGAGAAGCAGCTCAACTGTTTTCTGGATACGGCATAAATTGCCATCCTTCAGTCACAGTATAAACATTTCAGCAGTCAGCATAGAAATGAGGACATAGAATCATAGAATAATAGAATGGTTTAGGTTGGAAGAGACCTCAAAGATCATCCAGTTCCAACCCCCCACCATAGGCAGGGACACCTCCCACTAGATCAGGTCACTCAAGACCTCATCCAGGCCTTGAACACCTCCAGGGAGGGAGCAGACACAACCTCCCTGGGCAACCTGTTCCAGTGCCTCACCACCCTCACTGTGAAGAATTTCTTCCTAACATCCCATTCAAATCTCCCCTCCGCCAATTTGAACCCTTTTCCCCTCGTCCTGTCATTACAAGACCTTGTGAACAGTCCCTCCCCAGTCCTTCTGTAGGCCCCCCTCAGACACTGGTAGGCTGCTATAAGGTCTCCTTGAAGCCTTCTCTTCTCCAGGCTGAAAAGCCCCAACTTCTTCAGCCTGTCCTCATAGCAGAGGTGCTCCAGCCCTCT
>VWZI01007944.1:25545-60473 GCA_013396835.1 Psilopogon haemacephalus | reverse complement strand
ATTCCTCTGTCCATGTCGCTGACAAAGATGTTAAACAGCACTGGTCCCAGCACTGACACCTGAGGGGTGCCACTTGTCACTGGTCTCCAGGTGGACATTGTGCTGTTGATCACCACTCTCTGCGTGCCACCATCCAGCCAAATCCTTATCTAGAGAGTTGGCCACCCATCAAGTTTGTGTATTTCCAGCTTGGTGACCAGGGTGTCATGTGGGACAGAGTCAAAGGCCTTACTCAGGTCCAGGTAGATGACATCAGTTGCCCTTCCCTTGTCCACTGCTGCTGTGACTTTATCATAGAAAGCCACCAAATTTGTTAGGCATGATTTGCCCTTGGTGAAGCCATGCTGGTTGGCATCAGACCCCTCTGCTTTCTTCTCCATCTGCCTTAGCAGAGCCTTGAGGAGGATCTGCTCCATGATCTTGCCAGGCACAGAGGTGAGGCTGACTGGTCTGTAGTTCCCAGGGTCGTCCTTTTTTCCCTTCTCGAAGATAGGTATTATATTTGCCTTTTTCCAGTCAGCAGGAACTTCACCAGTCTGCCATGACCTTTCAAATACAATGGACAATGGTTTGGCCACTTCATCTGCCAGTTCCCTCAGGACCTGTGGGTGGATCTCATCAGGCCCCATGGACTTGTGCACGTTCAGATTCCTTAGGTGCTCTCGAACATGATCTTCAATTACAGTGGGCAGATTTTCCTTCTCCCAGTCCATACTTTTGCCCGCTGGAATTTGGACATGAATGGGTATGAAACACAAAGATTACACTTTCCAGTACACCTCCTGGACCTTGCTAGCTCCTGGAGGCCTGTAACTCTGTGGTTCTTAAAGGCACCACCCAGCCGCAAACTGCCACATACCTAAAAGTTATTTTTTTCAGTCTGTTCTAGAACTGCTCCAGTAATTGAGTTTAAGAGAAGCTTCTGGGTTTTTAGACAAAATTTTGGGTTACCAGCTTATTCTTACTTGGTTTTCAATGTCTGTTCACTCTTCTCTCACCTTGAAGAGATATTCGTAAACAGTCCCAAAGGAAACTCCTTCTGGGAGTTACAGATAGATGGAGTGTGAGTACTTGCTGCTTGTGTAAGATGCTGTGTTTCCTTTAATATAGTCACATAATTCACAGACAATCATGAAATAATTTGCAAAGATGATTTACATACATGACTGACAGTCATTATCTAAGCATCAAGTGCTCCATTTTTGCTGATTTTTTCTGTTATACTCTGGGTGCTTTCTCTTGATCTGTAAACATTCTCTGTTCTACCTCTGTGACCAGTAAAGATCTAGGCCAACATGGCTATCTTAAGACTTTCTCAAATACATAGACCAACAGGGGAAGCCTTCCAAGGTGTGCTGGATAAGAAAGGCTGCTCTAACAAGGCTCACTCCCATGATCAGGAACGATCTCAGAAAGAGAGATAAGAAACCAAAAGCCTTGTGGGTTGAGATAAAGAGAGCTTAATGAAATGATATAATCTACAATACCTTACAAATGAGCAAAACAAGCCAAGCCAGCTAAGATCATCAGCAAATGAGCCAGCAAGTGGAAAAGTGCAGCATCCAAAGCAAAGCAGAAGAGAAAAATGAAAACCAGAAGCACCTCATGCTTCAATCTGAACTCCAAGCCCAGTGAAACTTTGCTCAACTCAGCACTTTTGTTTTAAAGCTGGGGTTTCATCAGAATGGTATTAAATACTCATCAGCATATTCAGTTGGCTAAACCTACACAAGGCACATCTTTGATGGAAGCCTTTGCTCTTTTTCTTGCGCCAGTAAAAGGAAGGTGTGTGTAGTTGCATTTGGTTTTCAGTACAAGATGTTGACACTTGTTTGGTGGATCTTGTTATCTTCCTAGCTATAGTGGGGACAATCTATGAGAAACTGCAATAGACCAGGAAGTCCATCAGTCCTGTTCTATGAGGACCTGTACATACACAGCCTGATGGCTAAGGGCAAGTGGTATATAACATAATTCACTATAAGGACCTACAGCTTCATTTAGTTCCATAGAAATACTTATGTAATATACATTGGTTTTTGTAATCAGATCCAAGCAGGGGAAACTTTTCCTCATGTCTTCTCTCCCTGCAAGTTATTGCACTGATTTACTAGGAGCCTGCCACAAGTCCTGATCTAGACGTTGTTAGGATAGAGATAGATCGTCCTTAACACCATCTCAAACTATGCCAGGGCAAGTTTAGGCTGGATGTTAGGAATAAGTTCTTTGCAGAAAGTGATTGGCCATTGGAATGGGCTATGTGGGAAGGTGGTGAGTCACCATCCCTAGAAGACTGGATGAGGCAGTTAGTGCCATAGTTTAGTTTTAGAACATTGTTTTTGTGTTTGTGTATTTCCAAAATTTTGAAATGCATTTTGTGAATAAACAGAAGCCTGTTAATAGAAAATTATGAAGTACCTAAAGTATCTCAGGGTTTTCATGGAAGTAGTTCATTGAAAATTGGTTGATTACTTTCACAGAATCACAGAATTTTAGGGGTTGGAAGTGACCTCAAAAGATAATCTAGTCCAACCTGTCTGCCTGAGCAGGATCACCAGTTTAGTTACCTGGTAATGATTTTGCATTACAGTCTACTGCATATCAAATTGATTTTGATACCATTTCTGAAGTGATTGTGTAGTAATTATACAACTCCATATGCCAATTACATAGACTATAGTTAAAAAGAATCTTGAGCCTGTTTATATAGAGATGAACATTTACAGATTATCCTTCATATATTTGTTTTCAGACCATGCAGGTAGATTGTAAACATAATAGCTATGCAAAACCAACTGTGATCACTTCAAAGGACAAAGATTTTTTGCTGTAATTGTTGACATCATTACTATGCCTACTGCTATCTGAGAAGCTGAAGAAAACTTCAGTCCACCTCATGTTCTGACATTGTCATAGTCCCTCCTCTTTCTCTTCAAGTATCATTTGTATTATATGGGAGAGCACTGAGCTATTCCAGATGTTCCAAAATCTAAGAAAAAATCCTATAAGATAGGACTGCTTCTTTATTCGTTTAGATTTCATGCATAAATGGTTTCAAATTATCCATTTTATAATTATATTTATTTGCTGATTAACTATTACACCTGAGTCACTGAAGTCTCATCTGCAGATGTGTGTGCAGTTAGGCGCACAACTGGAAATGTTTCAACCTCTTGTTCCAATGAGGATCAGCTCTACAAAACTGGAAACAGGTGAGAGGCTGCATAGAGGAGACAACTTTAATTGAAAGCTGATTTTTAAAGAACATTAGCGGGGGAACAAAACATCCTTCAAATGAGAGTTCAGCATATATTACATCAAATTATTGAGCAGACCTTAACACTTCATTTCCACTTCATTACCACTTAATGTCTTAACCTGCCTCTTTCTATCTCCTAGTCTAATAGTGCATTCACTTTCTGTTCAAACCCTACAGATATAACAGTAGTGGGCTACGGAATTCTCATCAGAGCAGAGTAGTCATGGAACCACCTCTTTTAATCAGCTGGCCATGCTTCTTTTGATGCAGCCTCCTGGAATTCAAGTGAGCATTGGCTTATGTGCGGTTTTTGGTCCACTAGTACCCTCAGTTGCTTTTCTGCAGGGCTGCTCTTTATCACATCATCCCCCAGCCTATACTGATAACGAGCATTGTCCCAGTTCCAATCCCCCGCCATAGGCAGTGACACCTCCCACTAGAACAGCTCTCTCAAGGCCTCATTCAGCCTGGCCTTGAACACATCCAACCTCCCTGGGCAACCCATTCCAGTGTCTCACCACCCTTACTGTGAAGAACTTCTTCCTAACATCCCATTTAAATCTCCCCTCTGCCACTTTAAACCCATTCCCCCTCATCCTGTCATTACAAGACCTTGTGAACAGTCCCTCCCCAGCCCTCCTGTAGGCCCCCTTCAGATACTGGAAGGTTACTATAAGGTCTCCTCGAAGCTTTCTCTTCTCCAGGCTGAAAAGCCCCAACACCTTCAGCCTGTCCTCATAGCAGAGGTGCTCCAGCCCTCTGATCATCTTTGTGGCTCTCCTCTGGACTCTCTCCAGCAGTTCCATGTCCTTCTTGTGCTGGGGGCTCCAGAACTGCACACAGTACTCCAGGTGGGGTCTGACGAGAGCAGAATAAAGGGGGAGAATCACCTCCCTATAATTTTACCTATAATTTTCCCATTGTAGGTAAAAGCCTTTGGCAGGTAAGTAACTTACTTGCTTAAAATTCCTGCCATTTAAATTCCAGCAGTCTAGGATATTCTCTTTTCTTTTCCTCACACTCTCTTGCTTTACCAAACTGCATCTGGAAATGAGATGTTTGATTGAAAATACAGCCTTGGATATCTGTTACTGTCTGGGAAGAGATTTATATGGTACTTGTATACAGAGTATTTTGCAGAATGCATTAGCTATCTTATTTAGAGAGCTTCAGAATACAGAAGGGACTGTTTTCCTTCAGGAAGATCAGGGTAGTTTCAGAACTGTCACTCTGGCATGCATATAGTATTTACTCTTGCTTTAGATGTAAAAGATGAGTTTACAAAATAAAAGGGAAATCCCAAATGTTTTCAACTAGCTGATACAGCAGAATTGATACCAGCTATTGGGCTTGACCCTAAAAATCTTAATTCAATTAGTACTTATTAGAAAATACTGCATACACAGAAATAAAAAATACAGGGATGAAATTCATAATACCATGTATACCCTCCTTGAAATACTTTACAATCAAATGAAACTTAGTTCATTAGCTGACAATGGATTCAGCCTTAAAGTCAAGAATATTGTACAGGTGAGAAAAGAAAAGAAGTCTCAACAATGCCATGTCCCAGTTCTGTCTCCCACTGAACAGATACATGCCTTAGGCCTATGTGCCTTATGCCTGCACACATACTGGCTTGCTAGAGTTTCGTATTTATCTTATATACAAAACAACTCAACATCAGCCTCAGATGTCTCTTTTGAGGCTGTCCCTGTAGTTTTCTCTAAGCCACACTCTCTTGTTCATACTACCTTCAGGGCTCCTTCTATCTCACTTCCATTACAGGAGTTGAATGGCTCTCACCTATGTCAGTTTCTACAGAAGGGACTCCTGTCACTCTCACAGCCACTGTCCCACTTAAGCATGTTAAGGTATCTCAGCTCTCATCTTACTTCATTCATTTTCCAGTAAAGATCTGGTTTTTAGTAGAAAGTACTGCATATTAATTAATTCTTGGGCCCTACTCCAGGAAAAAACAAACAAACAAAAAAACCCCTTTATCTTTGGAATTATTTTTTTTAATTATTTTTTCTATTTTAACCACATTAGGCAGAGTCACGTTTTGCCTTCTATAGTGCATGCTGCCTTTTTGGTGCCCAAAGTTCTTAGGCAAACAGGAGCTCCATTAAAATGAGTGTCAAATGGAAATCATATTCTTTACACATAAAGGAAGGGGAACAGTCTTAGAGAAACTGTGCTGTGTTTGAAGTTTCGGAACAAGGTTGATCAGATCTAACAGGTATTCACAAAAAGTATATACCTGCCTCCGCTTCCCCTTATTTCTCCTCTCTTTCTGCTTCAGGTCTCTTCATTTCATATCTCAGCCTCTCTCTTGAAACCATTCTGGTCATCATCTAGCTGAACTGACTCACTCGGCACACTACATCAGCAAATAACTAACCCACCAGAAGCAACTTAATTACTCTCTGCCAATTTAATAAGCTGAATCAGCTTATCACAGGATCTGACAAATGCCAGTGCCAAGCATAGGAAGCATGGCCACATGTGGGGAAATCTGTAGGACTGCGCTTTTTGTCAGTTTCAGGCTGTCAATTTGCTCCTTGACTTAAAATTACTTACTCAAGCTACTTCTGTGGCAGAGAAGAAATCTAGATGTTGAATCTTTCATAATCTCTAGACCTCTTATGCTCTCAGCCATAATGTCAGAAGTTACTTTTAAAAGTAAATAGATCCAGTACTCCAAACACAGCCAGTCTCATTTTTTTCACCTGTGTTGAAGTTCCTAGTAGTAAAGCATCAAGTAATATGCTTAAGAACCTCTAAGGTCTAGTCAGTTTTTCTTTACATAGCTAGATAATACTGGACAAAATAACAACATTGTGTTATATTGCTTGGTTTCACTGATATCTTTGCAAGAATGTAAATATCTCAGCAGAACCACAACTAGCATTGTATGAATAGATAAAAATCTCTGTCATAGGAGAAATTACTAGAGCAAGAAAGTAGTTATCTGTCATTTCAAGCATTAATATCACTCTGCAACCAGCAAATTAAGTCAATAGTTGACATTATCTGGTTGCTCAATTTTTATTTTAAAGCTAACGATCACCTATAAATCACCTATAAATCCATTATTAGAAACCCACCAACATTAGCAGCGGCTTGCAAATATTAAGGTAGATTAAGCTAATTTCTAAATGAAAGAAAGAACACACAATCCATCATTTCCACTTTCAGGTGCCCCTCAATAATTACATGATTGGCTTGTTATTTGAGTGCTTTCTCCAAACCTGCTTTAGAAAATTAAAAGGACTTATGGATCTACAATAAGACTGTGATGGTCATACAGATACAATACGTCTGGAATAACTGGAGCCATTCCTGCCATAAGGCTGCTCAGCATATGCCAGGGTCCGAAGGGCAGAGATTAACAATATATCTGTCCAGAGGAGCAAAACCTGTTCTTACAGATTTGCATGTGGTGAAATCAAGGTGCAAGCAAGACCAGATATCACCACAAAATTATTTATTAAGGGATAAAGTGGAACAAAACAGAGAGGGGGAGAGAGAGAGAGGGAACAACGGAGAAAAGAGAGGGAAAAAAAAAGGAGGGAGGGGAAAAGAATAGGGATTATATTACCATCAGCTGGAGATGGGAGATGAGAGAGGGAGGTGTGTGTGGTCCAGGGATGTTCCGTAGAGTTCCTCAGGAGTTCTTCTTCTAGAGTTGTTCTGGTGGAACTGTTCTGTCGGGGGTTGTTCTTTGAGTTCCTCTTCTTGGCAGGCATTTCTCAGGACTTTTATACAGCTTTTTCCAATCCCAGTCTTAGATCGGGTCCAGCGGTGGCACTGGGGAGGGCCTCTGCCCCTTCCCCGAGCCGCTTACCTGTCCATATCCTGATACACATATTCCATTAGCCTTTTCTCTTCGGGGTAGCTGATGCCAGTCGTACACATCCTGGGCATTCAAGCCAGGCTGAAATCCAGGAAAGTCACAAAGCCACAGTATTTACATCCCGGAGCATTTGACAAAGACCCTGGGCTGAATCTGGGATGGCAACAAAGGTGCTGTCTCTGGTGATTTGCATCTCTAAGCATTCGGCCAGGAACATTGTCTGAGCTTGGAAAGAGAACAAAGGCAATCCTTATGTTCGTTGATTTAAACAAGGGATTTCGGACTCTCACTGTGTATCTTTACAGGCTAATGTAAGTTAGGGAATTTTGGCAGTCAGACTCTCAAGGAGGCTATGTTCGCATCCACGTAGATATGTAGATATGTTCAGGATGCAAATCACTGAGAATCTCAGCTCACAGTTTACCCTGATGGAAATTACGCAGCCTTATTTCGCTCTTGTTACCAGGTATCAAGGCAGAGGTCATACAGCAGAGGGTAAATGAGAGGTGAAACCTCTGACCCCTGTTCTGTCCCAGCCATCCCCAAATTTATACTGTTCCAGGACTCAAAATCCATTTATTTGCAATCAAGATTCTTACTAAATAAAGAGTAAATTATGCTGAGGCTAACATATAAACAATTAATGTGAGGGATTTCAAAATACTATTTTTTGTAAAGCCCTTGAGATCATGAAATGTGTATTGCATATCTTTGTCATGTGATTTTTATCAGACATCTATGAGTAAGAATCTCCTGAAAGGCTAGAGAAAATATAGATTTGGATTTTGGACTCTCCTCGGGAAGTTTTATAAAATTATGATGTTCTCTTTCATATTGCTTCAGTATAATACAAACAAAGCAACTATTTCCCTGGATAATATACTGGATTTTTTACTGTCAAATAAGTACTTGTAGCTTAATCCAATTCTTTTAGTGCTTACTAAAAGACAGGAGTAACTTACAAAATTTAATTGTAATTGTATTTTTACAAATTCATTTTTTCAATGAGGTGGTTCATTGTAGACAGACTTTTAGTGTGTAAGCTAACACAATAACTGTAGGTCTTAATTATGCCAGTTATGAAGATAACTTATAAGAAATAGATTTATTTTTGTTAGGAAGAATGATAAGATTTTGAGGTGGCTTCACATTTTGAATTTGTGGGAATAGGTTATTTCTCACAATGAAAAAAAACCCCAACAACACAAATCACAACCCAATATAAAATTCCACACTTCAGCTAAAACATAGACTTTATTGCTAGCCAAGTTTTATGTCTTAAAAAATTATTTGAGAAAGAAAAGTTCTAATCTCCTGAATATTATAAACATTTATTATATAAATTGTGAGCTAGGACAAAGTGTTACGGGAACCAATGTATTACTTCAGCTGTTCTCTTGCTAAAATTGTAATCCAGAAGTTTCTCTTTTATTAGGTGTGAGGAATGTGATAGCTGAGTTCAAACAAAAATTAGGTAACTATTCAATGACTGGATTTTGACCCTCCAACAGTTGCTGCTGTGGCAGGTGATCCAGTGCTGTTCCAACTATAAAATAGCAACCATTCCTCGTACCTCTGTCATCTAATCAGCATTTTACTGATGATGATGATCAAGTGGTAAGGTGGATCGCAAACTCACTGAAGGAAAGAAGTCAGAGAGTTGTGGTCAATGGGATGGAGTCTGGTTGGATGCCTGTAGATAATGGGGTCCCTCAGGGGTCAGTATTGGGACGAATACTGTTCAATATATTAATTAATGACCTGAAGAAGGGCACTGAGTGCACTGTCATCAAGTTTATAGATGACACAAAACTGGGTGGAGTGGTTGAAACACTGGAGGGTTGTGCTGCCATTCAGCCAGACTTAGAGAGGCTGGAGCGTTGGGCAGGGAGAAATTGTATGAAGTTCCACAAGGGCAAGTATAGAGTCTTGCACCTGGGAAAGAACAACCCCAGGTATCAGTATAGGTTGGGGACTGACCTGTTAGAGAGCAGTGAAAGGGAAAAGGACCTGGGGGTTCTAGTGGATGGAAGGTTGACCATGAACCGGCAATGTGCTCCCTGTGGCCAAGAAAGCCAGTGCCATCCCAGGGTGTATTACAAGGGCTGTGGTTAGTAGGTCAAGGGATGTTCTTCTCCCCTGCTCCTCTATTCTGCCGTGGTCAGGCCACCTCTGGAATACTGTGTCCAGTTGTGGGCCCCTCCATTCACAATGGACATAGAAATGCCTGAGAAAGTCCAGTGCAGAGCCATAAAGATGATAAAGGGAGTGGAACATTTAGCTTACAAGAAGAGACTGAGGGAGCTGGGGCTTTTTAGCTTGGAGAGGAGGACTCAGGGGTGACCTCATTAATGTTTATAAATATGGAAAGGGTGAGTTCCAGGAGGATGGAGCCAGGCTCTGCTGGGTGATGCCCAATGACAGGACAAGAGCAATGGGTGGAATTTGAGGTATAGGAAATTCCATGGAAATATGAGGAAGTTTTTTTCACTATGAATGTGACAGAACCCTGGAACAGGCTGCCCAGGGGAGTTAGGGAGTCTCCCTCTCTGAAAATATTCAAGAGCCACCTGGAGGTGTTCCTGTGCAGTCTGGTATAGGTGATCCTGCTCTGGCAGTGCAGTTGGACTAGATGATCTTCTGAGGTCCTTTCCAGCCCCTAACCTTCTGTGATTCTGTGATATGACCACAGATACTTCCTTGGGCAAATCAATTTTCAGGGAAGTGTGGAGTTTCTATTTTTTTCTCAGTTTTCTGAGACAGCCCTCCGGAGCAGGCTGGTATCACCTAAGACTCTGAGACCTCAGAGAAATTCAGGGATGATATCTGGAGGTCAGGTAGAAGGCTGTGTCAAATACATCTGGCTAGACGTTGCAGCCTACAGTGAGCTTTAAATTAATCAGATTACATTAGCAAGGTGAAGCTTTAGGTTAAACATTTCTGCACTAGTAGCAATCACTAAGAGAATGACAGAAACATAGAGAAAGAGGATCAAAATAATCTGAAGAAAATACAGTGGTTTAGCAGTTTCCTGAAGTTTTGACATTAGAGACTGATCCCATGGAATTCTCACTGATGCAATCCAAGAATAATAAACCATCTTTCCCGACACAGGATGAGCAGATATAGCTTCAGTGACCCATTGGCTCTTTTAGTCTTCCTGTAACACTTTGTCCTTTAAAGACCTTACTTACTTACTTACATTCTCCAGAGTTTGCTCTGCAGCAATTTCAATAATCTTTAATTAAAATGGAGCTGATCCCATAAAAGCTATGAATGTTATCATTAAAGGTTGCACCACTGATTTAGCAAAGCATATTGCTTGCCTTTGACTTCATAGTTCATGTGATTCAAGGAACTGGTGGCAATTCATAAAAAATAACATGAGTGGCCTTGCCTGTAGGCAAGCAATACTTTATAAAGCCTGTAATAGTTTCAGCTCAAAGGTAACTGCTAGAGAGATTCTCACCCTGTCCTTGACATGCTGTTTGTTCTCCAGATTTTAAATGGATGACAGTGATTCATCTTCTTATTTAGCCAGATGTCTGAAAGCCTTGGAGATACATAATAGTGCTGATGGAAAGAGCTGCATTTGACCTTCCAGTCTTGGCACTGACAGTGCCTAGAGGGTTCAAGAAAGAGTGGATTTGAAGCTCCCTTTCTTTCTATTTGTTTCCCAAACCAAACACAATATTTAGGGGAGATACTGCTACTCTGGGATCCCTGAGCAGTGCATGATTTCCCTGAGAGTGGCCCAGGCTAAGCTGCACACCTTGCTGAAGAAAGTAAATAAACTCAAGACACGCAGCAGGATTTAGTGCAATAAAACTTTTCACGTTTTTTAAGACCCTACACAGCCTTATGCAGATGCATTGGGGGGTGTCCTTACCTCCCCCCAAACAACACTCCCCAAGATACACTTTCACAAAACTATGCCCATTCATCATGAATTAAAATTTCCTATGCTCCCCAGAGCACAACTCTGAAAATTTAAAACTCAGCCTTCAAATAATCAAATATCCTTTGAACAGTCTCTTGTCTCATCCCAAATTGATTAGCACAGGTCTCTCACTGGCTGCAAGGAAGCAGTGTCAGTGCAAAGGATGGCAGGAACATGTTCAAGTCACACATCCATTCTCATCCAACACCATAAAGTTTATGCACATGGTTGGTGATGTCAGATATTAACAGACCACAAGCATAGACAAATTTACTTGAATTATTCCATTTTCATCCTATTTTGCTGGTAGTAAACCATGCCATGCTATGAGAAGTTAGTAAAATTTGACTTGGGTTTCTAGACATTCCTGACTTGGGGCTTCCTTAGAAGCAATGACAGTGGACCTTAAGGATTACTTTCTATTGTGTGGAATAAGAACCTCTGCTGATGTATGGCTCAGGTTTTGTCTGTGGTAGATTTTCTGATGCATGGTTTCACAGCCAAATATTAGTTATAAGAATCCAAATTAATTAATTATTAAGAGATCACATTATTTTCTTGCTTATACCTTCCTGGGGTTTTGATGACAACTGGCCACTCGGGAGAGACAGTGACTAAATATATGGACATGTTTCACTTGTTGATCAGGAATTATGGAAATTTAGGAAAGGCCTGTTTATGACCCATCAATACCATCTCCAAAAACGTGTAGGGGCAAGCAAAGAAATGATATCTTGTATAAATCATTGCTATTTCATTTCTCATTTATGTGTTGAATCACTAAGTTGTTTTAACTGAGCCCATGTTTGGCAAAAATGTTATTTGTGCACTTTTAAAAACTCCTTTGCCCAGAATAGAAATGTAATTATTTTACATATATATGGATTTTACTGAGCCATCAATTCTGTGTTATTTGGCAAAAAACTCAAGACTTCTTAGGGGGTCCCTTTGGAGTCAGCTCACATTGTGAACATGAGAGAAAATTCAGAAGGCTTTTACAGCACTTTTTGGGTTAAATACTGAAATAACAATTTAAATAAGTCCAAAGGAGGATATAAGCAACATTCACCACTACTTTGTGAAAATATACAAATATACTTTTTAATTTTTCTTCAGATGGTGAAGTACTGAAAAAAATTGATTTATTAGTTCAATGAAACTCCTGTAGTTGGCAATTTAAATTACTGGGAATCAGTTTGTAATAACCTTGAATAAACTTCCTTAAAGAATTCATTTCACTTGAGATTAAATGAAAGAATCCATAAAGTAACATAATTAGAAAGATGAAAAGTTGTTTTTCTATATTCTTGTCATTTTCTCTTTTATGTTGCTGGTAACTTTGTTTGTTTTAGCCTGAGGCTTTGTTTATTGATTGTGACCAACAGAAGGACAAACATGAAAAAAAATGAGAAGGCAAACTAAACTCTGTCTGCAGATGAAGGTCAAATTCACATCATCTGATCTCATGGACACAAATTTCCCATTATCTCTAAAACAAAATACCACAGGCAGAAATACTTAAAATCTATGATTCAAGTAACCTCTTTTGCTTATGAGAGGAAAAATGACTGTGGAGGAAAAACAAAAAAATTCTGATAAAAACAAATTGCCCCCATTTTATATCATAGAATTATAGAATGATTTAGGTTGGAAGGGACCTCAATAATCATCCAGTTCCAACCCCCCGCCATAGGCAGGGACACCTCCCACTAGATATCAGGCACAGCAAAGGCTGTCCCATCTGGTGGCGACTGTGGGGCTCTCAGGGCTGTAGAGAGGCTGCAGCCAGGCCAGACCCTGGCCCAGGGAGGCTCCTGTGCTTGTTCTGCTGTAAGGTAACTTTGCCCAGGGCTGCCCACAGCCCCACTGATCGCGGTCTTGACCTGCAGGCCAATGTCTCGGCCCAGTCTCAGCCCATCTCTCTACCCAGGGGGCTGCCCCAATACCTACTTCCCAGCCTGCCCTTCTCCTGGCTGGAGTGGAAGATTTGGCCTTGGCTGCTGGACCCTGCCCAGGGAGCTCCAGGTACCATATTGCCTTCATAGAATCATAGAATGGTTTAGGTTGGAAGAGACCTCAAAGATCATCCAGTTCCAACCCCCCGCCATAGGCAGGGACACCTCCCACTAGATCAGGTCGTTCAAGACCTCATCCAGCCTGGCCTTGAACACATCCAGGGAGGGAGCAGACACAACCTCCCTGGGCAACCTGTTCCAGTGCCTCACCACCCTCACTGTGAAGAATTTCTTCCTAACATCCCGTTCAAGTCTCCCCTCTGCCAATTTGAACCCATTTTGCCTCGTCCTGTCATTACAAGACCTTGTGAACAGCTTAGCTTAAACCCCAACTGTTTAAATCCTGAGTTTTAGCTGCATTAGCATACAATGGCAATGACTGAACAGTGTCTATTACATAATTTAAAGACAACACAGAACTTTGAAATAAAGATGCTAAATGAATAGCAGCCCAAAAAGAAGACTCATAGCTCCTGATCTTTTCTATAGAATCGTTTTAACTTCATTGTGATTAAGAAATCAAACAATAAAGTCAGTCCAGTTCATCCAGCAAAAAGCAAGGAAATTGTAAATGTAAATTTGACACAGAGGGAAGAAAAATCATCCAAATGACACACCATACTGAATCATCCCAGAGCCCAGAAGAGGATGCCCATCTTGTGACTAGTCAAGTCAAAACTTGGTTTAACAGAGCTGTGTGGCTCTTACCACAGTAGCAGTGGCTCAGAGGTAAGGAAATCCCAAGTGCAATACTAAGAGAGGCTTACAGTCTATCAAGAGTTGTAAGGAAAATCAATTTTAACAACTAGATTTTGATTTATTTATAAGAAACTTCTATGTTGCATACTCCTGCATCTCTGGTTATGAACTGGATTTTTCTCCTGAGATATATTGTCAGGCTCACAATATATCATACATATAAATATTTGTATTTTTTACATTTGTATTTGCAGGGAGAGGGGAGCTTATGTCCACAGGGCCTCGTATTTCAGAGGTGGCTCTATCTGACCTCGATATTTTCACACTGAACTTTGTTGACGTTTTGCAACAGATATTATCCTGATTTACACTTTATTTATACTAGTGGTAAAGCTCCATCAGACTTCAGCACAGGCTAAAGATGAGGTGTTTTGTAAATTCAGTTTATCTGTAAACATTAAAGAGCATTAAACAGTCTTTGGTGAACCTTACTGAAGGAAGCTAATCTACCGTTTTTTTTCTAGTGTCCCACTGAATTATGTAGCACAGGACAGTCTGTGGCAACATCTTCAGCTCATTTCAGTGGGAGAAAGGTGCCAGTATAGCAATTCACACTGAAACATCTTCAGTGCAGTCAGAGGCTCATGGTTTCAGGGTTTGGTGCTGGACATGCCTTTGACTCCAGAGATGTGAAATAATACTTTCAGTCATCTTTATGAGCTTTTTTTCTTCCAGAGTTTAGCCTTAAACCTCGCAAATCTCAGCATCAAATACCACAAAAATCTTTGATGTAAAATTGAGCAGTGGATAAGGCCTGCTGCTTTTAATTATCTTTTAATCTTTGGTGAGCTGCTTTTCTTTGAATTGCTGCTGTAGCCACTTAATTTCTCTCCATAGCATTAACAGTTGCTGAGGTTTGTGATGTTGTTTGTTTTTATTTTTTGTTTCTTTTTTAATGTAATTATTTCTCTTTGCTTGAATGGTGAAAGAAAATAGCTACCCTGTGGCTAGTTGAAATGGCTTCCCCAAAGTGGAAGCTGCTGAAAAGGTTTTGCAGTAGCCTTACAGAAAGCTGAAAGTCTTCCAAGTCAGGATTAATATGCCATGGCTGTGAAGAGAGCAGAGGGCAAGTATTAGTAACTCAGCATGAGCATAGCTGTAGATTGAAGTAATTTGGATTCCTGTCTTCAGAGTACTGAGAAGGTTTCAGGTACAGGAGAACCAAGAGAAAGCACTGAAGAAGAAAGATCAAAATGCTGTAGGACTCTGGATTAAATTCTTAACCTGAACTTCTGGATCCAAAGGACAGGACTGCTTTTGCTTTACGCCTTACTAATTCTGAAAGCATCAAAGTTTGCTGGGTACCCTTCACTTAAATGTAAGATCTTGAAGTTCCACATCAGCATTCTCTGAACTAGGTTTATGGGCTCTGAACTCCTGCATAATAACAATCATTAGCCAAAAATATAGACGGTTTTGGGACTCCTAACTCATTCAGGTAACTCATAAAATGTAGTCATTGCTGTTTTCTTTTTCAAATTCATTCATAGTACTTTTAACAGCCTGATGGTCAGTGCACTCATTAGGTAAAAAGGAGTCCTGAATTTCAGATCCATATTCTTGGAGAAGTGTGCTACTGTTGGCTACTTCTGATGCTCTTGCGATGTCTTAAGGTTTTACTTTACTAAAAATATTTTTTTCTTCCCTTTCAAAAAAAATTAGAGAGATCATAATTATATTGTGCTTTGCTCTTCCAGTGGATTTGGATGGTTAATTTGGTCTGGTTTTCTTTTTTTTTTTTTTTAGTTTGATTTTTGTTCTTATGGAATTGAAAGCAAGATTACAAAATGTGGAAGAATTGAGAATACTAGACAATTTGCAAGTTGTATCAGGAGCTATGATTTATGTAGTGAGAGTGCAAATTTCTACAGGTCAGGAAAGGAAAAAAAAAAAGTGAAAATAAAATCAAAACAAATTTTGCAGTGGGCATTATTTTAGTCTTGTTTCTACAAATGCTATCCTAATATATTTTATACAGTGTTAATTGCAGTGCTGGCAGAAGTTACAACTTTATTTCGTAGTAAAAGGGGAGATGAACGATGAGAGGAAACTGTCTTTAAGCCCATCACTACATAGAACATATAAATGCAATAACACAGATGTGTGACCTATTACAGCTCACACAGTGGTGGCATCTCAACTATTGCAAAACCATCATGGCAACACTAAAGGTAAACTTTGGCTAGTAAAATCAGGTAATAAAAGGGGGAGAAAATCAGTTCATCCTTAAAGAAGCATCACAAAAAAATAAGCCTGAGTCCAGCGAAGAGTCTTAGATGCCTAAAGTGGCATTTCAGTTGTATCAGATTGTGTTGTTCAAACCTTTAATCTGAGAGGCTGAGTGTGCAGGTTTTTTCACTAGGAGGTTGTAGTGCAGCATTTATCCTGCTTCAAACTGACACTGAATGGAGGAAAGAAGCTGTGGATTACAGAAAAAATGCCTTTGGGAACTAAGTCTGGACTCACAGTATTAGCCCCTCAGGCGTGCCTACATCCAAGCTAGAATCAGACTCCATGTGTTTGTTCTTCCTGTGGCCCCATGACTCACATCTGTGGATCTCAGGCTCAGCTCCATGAAGAGCTGTAGGAAGCATTCCCACTCCAACATCCCACAGCACTGTAGTGAGGGCATTTTCCCAGAGGTAGGAGATTGAGTGGAAACCATAGATGGTAAAACTTAAGCTGCTAGTGAGTATTTTACCCACTAATGTTTAGTGCAAAACCACATGTAGTACCTCTTCTTCCAGGAGCTGCACCGACTGTAGATGGCTGTCTGCCTAAATCTGGACTATGATGGAAATACAGCCTGGAGATACATGCTTATCCTCCTGGAGAAAGCACTTTGGAACTTGTTTAAAGAGCCAAAGCTAGATACCCAGAGGACTTGGAGGCTAAGTAGGTAATGCCTGCAGTACTAGGCACTCTGTGAAAGCTACATATCTAGGTTGGTGTGTAGGAAAAATGTACTCAGCTTTCAGTTACATGTCTGTGTCTCAAATTAGATGGGATTTTGGCAGCCTGGTTTCTATCCAGAGGTAATTAAAAAAATAATTTTGCTACTGTGGCAGAACAGAGTACTGCCCCACCGGAGGTTTGAATGAGGTGTGAACTGCGGCAGGGCACACCCCAGTCCACTGCCCCACCAGAGGTGTGAATGGGGCAGGAAACAGTCTTCCTCCCTCCCCACCTCTGTCACCAGAGGCTTAGTACAATAGGTGTGAAGTGCCTTCTCCCACCCTCCATGGGCTTGAACAGGGAGGCAACAAATCACCTCAGTATATATATGGCAGCTGGACAGATTGCAGCAGGACTTGCTTGGACTTGCTTGGACTTGCTTGGACTTGCAAGGACTTGCTTAGACCTTCACTGGGACCTGCACGGACCTGCACTGGGACCTGAACACGGACCTGGAGACACGAACCTCGCACGGACTTTGAGACAGTCTCCCATCTGTAAGTAGGGCAAGTTTCATGCCCAAACTTTTCCATTTTTCTGATTTTTCCTGAATTACGAGAAAAGGCATCATTGTGAAGACTTTTCCCGACCGAATTAGAACCCAAACTTAAACTAATCTACACACAGATTGTGGGTGGGGCTTTTGTAAATTATAAAAGCTACATAATTTATAATTTCAGCCTCTTCAATAGCCCACAATCAATACAGCTACATGTTGAGTTGAAAAGTTTTGGCAAGATACATTTTCCTACAGTAGATCACACCTACATTATTTCCTGCGTTTATAGTGCGGTGATTTTACACCACTTAGTATTTGGGATTTACCCCCACAGAGTAAATTATCACACTACTCAGAATTTGGAAGTAAGATGACATTATTGTTTACAAAAGTAGGTTGAATACAAGAGGTAATAAACATATACAAATACATATATGCACCTAGACAGCAGCCCAACTATTCCTCTGTACACCCATCTGGACAGAGCCCAGGAGCTGTTACCAGCTAACACAATATAATCTCTCTCTTCTTACCGGTAACTCAAACTGATCAGCACAGGGGAGTAAAGCAAAATTCAGAGAGGAGCAAAGGAGGAAAACAGGAGAAAAGGAGAAAGAACACTCCGAACTGCAAACTATATGGAATTTTCTTAGACCAATGGAATGAAATAAACATATCTCTTATATTTTGTTCAGCCCCTTTGAGAGTAGAGTCCATTCCCCTGAACTCTGAATTCTCTAAATTTGTTTAGAATTAGGACCCTAATCCTAAACTGTAACGTATGGCTAGACCTAAAATGATTAACCAGAATACGTAGGTAAATGATAAATAAATGCAATGCAGATTGTTAGTAGTCCTTGATCTTCTGTACTCAAAGGACTACAAGGTCAGGAAAAATTATGAGTATCTAAGTGCTGACGTTTTTGTTTAAGAGAGGACAGACTTGATTATTTTACTTTTTTAAAAAGGCAGTAAAACAATATCGCTCTTGCTGAATTGGAGAGGAAATACAGAAAAGTTGTATTTAAAGATGTGCAGGAAGAAAAGATATGGAATACATGAATCCTTAACATCTAATACTGATATAGGATACATGAGAATTCCCCCAAAACCTTGCCCCCAACCAAGCTGTTGTGATTATTAATCTGTTATGAATTATTATTTTTAATAATAATAATAATTTTTAAATTCCCTGAGGTTCTTTGGGTGTTCGGTCGATAAGAGGCAATTACACAAAGGTTATTAATAAACACAGAATCAAAAAGCTTAAACAGTCAGAACTTGGTAAACAGGGAACCTGATAACAGGGGAAATCCTAATCCCACTGATGCTCACAGACACGGTAGGTACAAGAGTGTCCTGAGGAGAGGAGGGCAGGTTTGCCTTGCTGCTGCTGGTGCAAATCTGCAATGCATGCTACCAACATGTGGCCGCTGTGCAAGAGGTGTGAATACACATCCAGTCCTGGTCTAAGGCAGCAGGAAAAGAAGCAACAGTTCTAAATCACCCTCTCTTAAATACACTATCTTGAAGGGTGAAACTGGCCAATAGGCATTAGCATTGATTGTTTTGGTCAATGAATTCAAAGTCCTGCTCCTAGGTGTCCACCCTAATACTTGAGGGACAGCACAAGACACGTGATTTGGTCATGTGCCACGGGACTTTCTTCGTTCAAACCCTCATTGCCTGCTCACATCCTCCAACCCCTGGACCTTGCTACAGGAGGAGGGGAAGAGCAGGAGTTTGAACTAATTTGGGCAGGATTTATGCCCTACCAGGACACAAGCTCAACCACCAAACCTCAGTGCTCATTTCTCCCCACCCTTGTCTCCCATAAGGCCCAACTGGACCATGATTGCGCAGTCAAAATTCACTGCAGCTGCATCCTTGAAGGCCACGGGCAGATTTACCCCACATAGTTACCACAGAAAAGACTCTGGAGATCCAAATGGAAGGGAGAGAAAAGAGAAAAAATGAACTTTGCTGCCCACTTATAATGTGAACATAGGATTATGGGATTGAATAACAAAGTTGCTCCAGATAATCAGAGGGCTGGGGCAGGCTCTGCTATGAGGACAGGCTACAAGAGTTGGGGCTTTTCAGCATGGAGAAGTGAAGGCTTCGAGGAGACCTTATAGTAACCTTCCAGTATCTGAAGGAGGCCTACAGGAAGGCTGGGGAAAGACTATTCACAAGGTCTTGTAGTGACAGGATGAGAGGTAATGGGTTTAAACTGGAAGAGGGGTGATTTAAATGGGATGTTAGGAAGAAATTCTTTACAGTGAATGTGGTGAAACACTGGAACAGGTTGCCCAGGGAGGTTGTGGCTGCTCCCTTCCTGGAGGTGTTCCAGGCCAGGCTGGATGAGGCCTTTTGCAACCTGTTCTAGTGGGAGGTGTCCTTGCCTATGGTGGGGGGTTGGAACTAGATAATCTCTAAGTTCCTTCCACCCTAAACCATTCTATGATTCTATGATCTATGAAAGTTACGATTTCCGGGATGGCCAGGTCTGCCCCCTGGGACAGGACTCTGTCTCTGTGGTCCTTCCAAGGGAACCTGGAACCCTTCAAACCACCACACTGAGGAACCAGGAGACTCAAAATTGCATCACAAGACCTGAACTTAGTCTGACATGCCACATAGGCCAAGCCTTGAACCCCCTTCTGAGAAATCTGTGTCTGTTGCATTTATCAAATTATTCTGGACCTCTGTAACCTAAATAAAACTGCTAAGACTTCCTGGAGCACCTTATAAATTGCCTGATGTTTTAGAATCCGTCTAAATACTGCTGCTGGTTAAATATGATGCATTTATCTTCTGTGTAAAGGTATGGTAGCTCTGACAACATTTTCTATTAAGAGGTAAATACATGGACATAATGAAGAAGAAAGGAAGAAGCAGTTATTAGAACTAAATCTGTCTTCTTCCCAGGCATCTTAGCAGGAAACATTAAAGCTATTATTTCCTCTCTTCAAGATTTAGATTCAATCTGACACAAACATAGAATTTTCATTGATGTTAATGGAACTTACGCAGATGCATCAACTGAAAAATAGTGAGTAATGAAAGCTGTAGCTGAGTAAAACCAGGTGGTACTGGATAGAGATATCTCAGTAAAGCCAATATTTAAATATAGATATTATATCTCCCCCAAAATCTCAATATCCTAATCAATCATAAGATATACTAGGACCAGTCTCTATCTCTAAGGATGTAAAAGGACCCAAATAGTTGGACAACTCATCTGTTGTTTGGTCTGTCCCTTAACATCCATGTTTTCAACTGTTCCCCAAGAGTCCCTACTAGTCTCAGTGTATATGTTGCTCTGTTTATTTAACAGGAAAGCTTCTATGTTATTTCTACCATTCTCTGTAAGAAAATTCACTTATTCATATGAGAATTTTTTAAAAAAAATATCAACTAATTTTCTTGATGTCTCTCTCGTTTATATACATGCATATTTATCTGTCAGACACAATTTAACATTTTTAGCTCCCATGAAAGCTAAATTGGCAAATGTTCAATATAAGTAAGCTTTTTTTGAGCTTGATGTCTTAACTACTAAATGCTACAAATTTCTGAGGCTAGATAGATTCTTTGTGTGATATTGGTAATACAAAAGTCTCAAGATTCCTCTACACACTTTTAAAATTAAGTCAAATGACATACTATAAAGTATAAAGGGAAATATTCTATATTCTGGTAGCTCTCTATAGCAGTAAGGATATCTACATCTACGAACTCAGTATATTTACTTGTAAATTAAGTTTACATTTAATCACATTCCCTAACGGAAAGGATGGAACCAAAAGCAATCCTGTTTCTATAAGATTCATACTTCTTTTCTTCCTGGTTCTTTCTGCAACTGTTCTGAAGTGTTCCTGTGTTTATTAAAATGCCTCTTTAGGGTACATAGTCATAATGCAGAACTAAGTAGCCTGGAAGAAAGTGATGTTTTCTGAAAGAAGGTGAATAAGGAACTGTAAAAAATGTATCTTTATGCTGAGATAAACCTTTAAACTGTAATCCAATTAGCAATTAATCCAGTAAGGTCCCAAACCTGTTTCCCATCTCTCCTAACCTTGTGTTTCAAAACCCACTGCTCCCCTAGGGTTAATAACTGACCTGCTTAACCAGCATGGGCTAGTTTCTCAGGTAACTTAATTTTCCCTGTTTTTTAACATCAATTTTTCCACAGCTATTCAGTTCTTGCTTAGGCTGTGGATTAAGCCTACAATAGTGTAAAATACTCCCCTCTTCCTCCTGACTGCTCATTACCTACTTATGCCTGAGACAGGCTTTAAAATCTTGAAAAACATGTTAGGGAAAAAAAAAAAACAAAACAGACAAACAAAAAAAACCAAAACCAACCAAACAAAACCACCTAGATCTGTTCCTGGTCTGACTGGAAGAGCAGGCATACAAATGCTGCTGCTGACACCTTGATCAGTCACAGTAAGGAGGGGAGGGCAGCAGAAGGGAGCCCAGTAAGACCTGTTGCAATGAACCATTTGTTCTGTAAACAGGGACCTGATTTCCCATTTCACAGGTGCTCGTTCAGCCTTTCATAAATTGGCAAGGGACTGTGCAAACACTAAATGAAGAAAGTGTTTGTAGATGTTTAAATGGTCTTTTAGTAGGCAAGAGCAGATGGACTCTGCCTACCACTAGCAGCGAAGGTGAATGTTAGTGATTTGTAACAGCAGCTGACTAGAAAGCTTTGTAGCTCTCTGCTCCTTTTGCTTTACACAACCAAAAGCTGTATATCAACGTGGCAATTAGCTGAGGAACAGCATCAGGCTAACATAATTTTGTAACACAAATAGCTTAACTGGGTAAATTATTAACAACATTCACAATAAACTGGAATTTTTCTATTTTTTTCCGTCTGTGTTACAAATGCTGCCTTAGATTATAGATAATGCATGCCTGAATTTGCTGTTTTGACAAATCAGGACTCTGATTCACATCACAAAAGTAATGAGGAATATTTTCCACAAATTTCAGTCATAAAGATGGGACATTTCCTTCTTGTTTTCATAATACCTTCAGCGGGTTCGTGTTGCACTCCATTGTACTATTCACTTCAGCATTCTTCCTACACATTTTATACTTGGCATGGAACCTGTAGCCACATGATTATGAGACAAAATTAAGTTAATTGTATCTTATAATCTCATTTTTATCCTGAAAACCTGTTTGTAAAGAAATTAAATCAGTCAGTGCAAACTCTGGTATTGCTCACTTTCACAAAGGTAACACTGAAAAGGTAATTTCATCTATAGAAAGTCCTTACTCATAATAATTTAAATTTTAAATTTTGTGATATTGCAGAAAAGTAGATCTACATTTGCAGAATTATAGTAATTTCCAAGATTGTTTCCCTTATTCATAGTATTGTGGTATCAAAAATTATTCTGCTTTTTTTAAAAAATCACTCTTTTGACCACTTCTCCATTTATTTACCATTACCATTTCATATTTACCATTACCATTTCATATTTAGGCTATTCTTCACAGAGAGAGTGATTTGCCATTGGAATGGGCTGCCCAGGGAGGTGATGGAGTCACCGTCCCCGGAGGTGTTCAAGAAAGAACTGGATGGGGCATTAGTGCCATTGGTTAGGGCTGGGTGATAGTTGGATTGAATGAGATCTCTTCCAACCTGGCTTATTCTATTCTATTCTATGAAATCAAATGGCAAGTCCATGTAACACTGCACTCACTGTGCTCTGGACCGGTTATAATTTTTACAGTAGAAGTGTCTGTAAGAACTGAGTGCCAGAGTTCTCCATCAGAGTAAAGAGGGAAACAGGAACAAAGGATGAAAATTTGATGGTCTGCAGACCATAAGAGGCCAACTGACTGAGCAATTTATTTTGAGGGATTCAAGACAACCTTGTAATCTGCATCACTAGAATGTCACTGTTGATCTCGAAGCATTTAGCTTTTCAATTAAATTTCATTTTGACCTTTGCCTCTTTCTCATTACTGTTGTATACACTTCTTTCCACAGTGTAGCTTCTCATCGTGTGCTAAATTACATGTGGGTTTATATCCACTTCTCAGCCCTCTGTGATTTGTGAGATATAAAGAAAGGCTAAGCAGAACAGGTTTGTTGAACATGGCAGGTTCAATGTTCAGGGTGGAAAAAGTATTTTTTAAGTGTGCTGGTTTGAGACTAATTGGAATATTTTAATGAGAAAAATTAGATTATAGGCTGTGAAAAGGAAACAATGGTGATGCCTACTTCACTCATAGGTTTACTGAGATGTATAAAAGCAAGAACATAAACATAGATAAGACAGTGTCACTCTCAGTCTGAGCTCTGTCCATTGGTCTCTCTTCCTCCTTGGCTTCTATCTGGATCTGTGTAACCCAACTAATCAATTCTGCTAACCCCCTCACCAATCCTTCTAATTCACTTTACACATAAGGCAGATTCTAGATTAAGGTTGGAGGGTGGGGAGAAGGTGGAAGAGTGGTTGGGAACCCCTCTTGAGGACTGATTTCAGGGAGGGGTATTGTGTTACTGTATTACATTTAATGTATATGTTTCTGTATATAGCTGTAAATATTTGTAATATATTGTGAATAGCTGCTTGTATATTGTGCTAAGCTGTGAATAGAAAGTTTAATTCCTTAACTTCCAGCCGGCTGAGTCTAGTCTGGGTGAATTTAAACATATAGGGGNTTGGAGGGTGGGGAGAAGGTGGAAGAGTGGTTGGGAACCCCTCTTGAGGACTGATTTCAGGGAGGGGTATTGTGTTACTGTATTACATTTAATGTATATGTTTCTGTATATAGCTGTAAATATTTGTAATATATTGTGAATAGCTGGTTGTATATTGCGCTAAGCTGTGAATAGAAAGTTTAATTCCTTAACTTCCAGCCGGCTGAGTCTAGTCTGGGTGAATTTAAACATATAGGGGAGTGGGGAGCTCCCGAACCATCACATCAAGTCACAAAACCTAGAGCTGCCCTTTCAGCAAAAAGTCTGTGACATACCTGTGGAGGTCCCTAATGCAAGACCCTGCTGTGCCAGTTCAGAGCGAAGAGATTAATGCGACAGTAGATTTACCTTGTTCTGAATATGTAGCTGAAATCTGAAATCCTGTGATTATGTGTGAGGCTGATCAACAATGCAGAATGTAAAAGAGTTGCCTGACAGCCAGTTGCTGAAAAATGTGATCCTAGTCATCCCCCAACACAAGAAGGACATGGAACTGCTGGAGCAAGTCCAGAGGAGGGCCACAAAGATGATCAGAGGGCTGGAACACCTCTGTTATGAGGGCAGGCTACAAGAGTTGGGGCTTTTCAGCATGGAGAAGTGAAGGCTTCGAGGAGACCTTATAGTAACCTTCGAGTATCTGAAGGAGGCCTACAGGAAGGCTGGGGAAAGACCATTCACAAGGTCTTGTAGTGACAGGATGAGGGGGAATGGGTTTAAACTGGAAGAGGGGTGATTTAAATGGGATGTTAGGAAGAAGTTCTTTACAGTGAATGTGGTGAAACACTGGAACAGGTTGCCCAGGGAGGTTGTGGCTGCTCCCTTCCTGGAGGTGTTCAAGGCCAGGCTTTAGCAACCTGTTCTAGTGGGAGGTGTCCCTGCCTATGGTGGGGGGTTGGAACTAGATAATCTTTAAGTTCCCTTCCAACTTAAACCATTCTATGATTCTATGAATTCAGTCTGCTTTTCAAAGGACGTTTGCTGGAGCCAGCTATACTCACTCTGTTGAAAGTAACAATTTCAGGAAGTTACGGTCAGCTTCTTCACACACAACCCATTGGAGTCACGTCTCAAATTCAGACTTCTGTTACAACAGCATTTTGTGTAAATAGCTGTTTCTGGTTTAAATGATCAGTTCTTGCCTTAGACATTTCATATAACTTATTGCTTTCTTCAGAACCAGCCTCATCAAATTAAACTCCTGCTACATTGCGCTTATAAAAGAACAGTTTTTCTACTCCTGCCAAAACTCACTCTCCCTCTACGTAACATCAATATTGCTTCTCCTACTTATTCTTCCTCAGTTATTTTACTGGAATTTTTAACTATTGGACATGATTAGAAAAGCAATAAAAATCTTTTCAAATTATCCAAACTGCCTGAAAAAGTACATGTTGCACAGTGACATAATCCTACTGCCAAAACCCCTCTTCTTCCATTCTTCATCAGATTCAATCTGACAGTCATTTCACATCTAAAATGGTACTGCAGGTTTTTTAGGAATTTAAGCTTAGGTTTTTGGGGTTATTTTGGGGTTGTTTGTTTGTTTTTCCAAATGGTAACTACATTAAAAATAAGGCAACTGTGGGACCTCTCTAGTAATGCTCTATTCCTGGATACAATTTCTGGCCTTTTGTCTGCGTTCATGTTTGCAACATACACATAGTAAATCTCTGAATGTAGCACTATTCCTATCTTAAGATGCATCTCTGGCACTTTGGAGCCAATGAACCCAATCAGTCTTGAACTCACCCTTTGCAATTACATTCATTCCCTTCACAATATGAAGGGATTTTCAGGCTGGTCATGTGGAATATAGTAAACATACATACGGGGTCACTTAGCTACATGTCTGATGCGAATCTGAGGCACAGCAGACTAAAGTATATGCCTTCTCCATCCCAGATCTTAGTATTTCTCTCAGGCATGATGAATTCCCTCTTGACAGTTACTGCACTCTGAGTTTTCCACCCAGTGCTGCTGTTCAGCAGAACTGTTAGGAGCAATTTAAGCTTACATGTGAAGCTTAACATTTATGCCCTGACTCTTGTAGTACCATCAGCAGTCTGATAGAGCTGAGGGAAAATGGAAGAAGTTTTGCCTTGGATGTCTGCAGATCTCACATGTGAGCAGCAAATTCAGCTTTCCTGATTCCAATTTGGTCACTTTAAAATGCTTTAACGTGCTTGAGATACTGCCATCCAGCATGTTAAGTTAGTTGAATGTAGATGTGCTCCATGTGTGGCATGTTTTCAGGGTACCTGGGAAATGCAGGGCATTATGATCACATCGGAAGACAATGAAAGCATGGCCACACATCCTTATTCCTGTTCTCCCACTTAAAAAACTTTGCTGCTTCTGGGGAGAACAAATATCATGAGCTTCAGGGGAAAATAACAAAAACAAAACCCAAAAAAAGCAAAAATCAGCAAAGCAAACCCAAATAAGAAAGTAAAAATCAGAAATCATTGAAATACTTCCTTCTTGATGCGTTTGAGGGGGTTTATATTTCCTTTATGAGATGACGAAGAAGAAGGGGTGGTGTATTGTGTGAGGTTTGTATAAGCACTCTGATAACTGTGGTCCTGACTACTTTATTTGTGAGTCATACTGCTCATACACAGACAGCAGCAACCTGGGAACCTCAGACTGAATGTGAGGCTTCACCTCATGTGGAATCAGTGAGGCAATAGAAATACCATTTAGCCAGCGTTGACCGAACCATTTTCTGCATGAGAAAAGAAGGTTTACAGAGCAAATGCAGCATATGTTGAGCTATAATTAGTTCCACAAATGTTGGACAGTTGTTTGAGGGTTTTTTTTGAGAGATAATTGTTACATGCTACAGTGAAAAAGAATACAGAGCATAATGTAATCATAGATTATTCTTTAATTTACACAGTTCTCAGTGAGTATCAGGGCAAACAAGTTGAACATCTGGTAGCAGAAACATCTACCAATGGATTCAGAGCTGTATTTTAAGTCCTGACGCTGTCCTAGCTAGCCAGGTTGAAAGCTTTTGTTACTCTTGATATCTACAACATATTGTAAGAGCCTGTGGGAAAAAAATTAAGTCTCACATCATTTGCAAGCTCTTTTCTGTGAAAGAAACTCTTCCTCTCATAAAGTATGTATTCACTCAGGCTAAAAATACAGCTTCATAAGTCATGTTCGCATGACCTATGTACCAAAAATGTGCCTGTGACATCAGAATAATAACTGCACTAGAAGGACTGACAAAACAGGGATACCTGGCTCTGCACTGACAAAAGGGTTTTGTTTCCTTGTTACACATTGAGCTGTTTTAGTATTTTTCCAAAGGAAATGAAGCATCATCTATTTCTTTCTATTCCATAAAATGTAATGTATTTCACCTTGATCCAGGTTACATGCTTTCTGCTGCCCCACTAAAAGTTAATGACCTTACATAGTGTGTGTGTGTCAGCAAATCATTTGGAGGACAACTACAGTATGATCATTGGACTCTCACTAATTTTGCACAGAAGGACAAGGTGACAGAGTAACAAGAAGAATGTTTCTTTCTCCTCAGACAGCAGAGGAATGGGTCAACAATTTCGAATATATTGGTCAAAAGAAAAGAAATTGTTGTGTCTGCCACCACGATCTGGGGACCTTCCAGTAGAACCAAATAGTATTAAATGGAGTATACCTTGCCTGTTGCCTAGTGCAATGATTTTTCAGGAACGAGTGGTTAGACATCTGGGAAACACATTTGTGGTGTACTTTAAAGCTGCTCTAATTTTGTCTCTTTATATTTTGAAGGGGAGACATAAATGGTCCAACTTTAGAAGTCTGGCATTTTGAGCTTTGCTCTCCATGCCAATATGGGATTTCTTCTCACTGCAGATATTTGGTTCAACCTGGCTGTAAATTATCATAGACTCATAGAATCATGGAATGGCTTACATTGGAAGGGATCTCAAAGATCATCCAGTTCCAAGCCCCTGCCATAGGCAGAGACACCTCCCACTAGAACAGGTTACTCAAGGTTATATAATGTCTTGAGTTGGAAGAGGCCTTAAAGATCATCTAGTTTCAACCTCCCAGCCTTTGCCAGGACACCTCTCACTAGACCAGGTTACTCAAAGCTTCATCCAGCATGGTCTTAAACACTTCAGGGGATGAGATTCTTCATTGGACTATAGACATTTGATTAAAGTGCCCTCATTGCATTATTATTTTTTGTGACTGAAATTATTCCTTTTTATAGAGTTAGCAGCCTCCAAAACTGGTCTGCTATTCTGAACCACCTTATTATTATATATTGTTGTACTGCATCATGCATTAGCAGCTCCAAATCACTGGTCAGGATCACAGAATCACAGAATTGCTTTAGTTGCAAAAGACCTTTGAAGTCACTCTGTTGAACCACTATCTAACTCTACCTACTCTGGGGCTAAATCATATCACTCAGCACCACACCTCATCATATCTGTGTCTTGTAAACTTCTCCAAGGATGGTGATACAACTATCTCCCTGGGGAGCCTTTTCCAGTGTTTAATAACCATTTCAGTGAAGAATTTAATTTTATTTTTTTTTAATATCCAATCTAAATGACTTGAGGCTGTTACTTTTGTCCTGTCACTTGTAACTCAGGAGAATAGGTCAACATCCACCTCACTACAACCTCCTTTCAGAAAGGTAGTTTTAAAGAGCAATGAAGTCTCCCTTCCCCTCAGCCTCCTCTTCTCCAGACTGAACAGTTCCCTCAGCTGCTCCTCAGAAGATTTCTCTAGACCTTTCACCAGCTTTGCAGCTTTTCTCTGGAATGTCTCCAGGACCTCTATGTCTTTCTTATAGTAAAGGCCCCAAAATTGAACACTGTACTCAAGATGTGGCCTCAAACAGTTGTAGGAATTATATAGGGTCTTCAAGCTTATATTCTAAATCATCAAAAGCTATTAGTAGTGATATAGAGAGTTACAAGTACTGTCAGGCAACATTTGTGTGATTGATAGGATTTGTTTTTAAAAGACACAGTCAGACACCCTGTCAGCATGAAAACAGAGCACAGCCCTACGAGGAGAGGCTGAGAGAGCTGGTGTTGTTCACTCTGTAGAAGAGGAGGCTCAGGAGAGACCTTATTGCTCTCTACAACTACCTGAAAGGAGGTTGTTGTCAGGTGGAGGTTGGTCTCTTTTCCCAGGCACCCAGTGACAGAACAAGAAGACAGTCTCAAGCTGCACCAGGGCAGGTTTAGTCTGGAGGTTAGGAAGAAGTTCTTCAGAGAAAGAGTGGTTGGCCATTGCAATGGGCTGACATGGAGGTGGTGGAGTCACCATCCCTAGAGGTGTTTAAAAGGAGACTGGATGAGGTACTTAGTGCCACTGTTTAGTTAATTAGGTGCTGGGTGATAGGTTGGACTAGATGATCCTAGAGGTCTTTTCCAACCTGGCTAATTCTGTGATTCTATGCTTACTGATATGGGCTCTTATGTTACTCTGGCACTGCGCTGATTTCCAGGCAAGATGGGATTTTCAGATATCAAGCTTTACACCTGAATTTAAAAAATAATGGAATTTTACTTGGGGGTAGGATTGTAATGGCCTTGTTTAATAAATACCTCCCTTGTGTTTATGATAGTATAATTAGAAATGGAAAAAAAAATTTTTTTTAAGTTGCTGTTGCTGTGTTAAAGATCATGCAAAATCAGTATGAATTTGTCCTTAGTACATGCCATTCCAAACTGCATGATACTTATATTCCTGGGAAGAGGAATTTGATATCAGCAAACAAGGAAATTGTCATAAAGGCAAGACTCATGCAGCACGTAGCCTTATTTCAAGAAACTTAGTAACATATGAGAATTGCTGTATGTAACTGGTTTGCTGTTTTGGCACTAAGATAAGGACATCATGTTTAATTTTTTTTTTAAATCCTAATACTATTAATAATATTAATTTGCTAATAAGCAAGCTAGAAAGCAAAATGCAATTGCCAAGTATTCATATAATCCTGAAACACCTGGAAGATGAACAGGCTCATGGATGCAAACAGTATGTGCGTTTTAGTAGCGCCAGTGGATTGTACAGTCAGACTTGGGCACTGTCTTGAAAGCACTTGGCAAACTGGATTCTCTGCGTGTGCAAGGGTGATTGTGCCAACAGCCAAAGCTCCACACAGTACTAGAATGGAGGCAGTTTTATCGCCTCTTGGAGGCACAACTAGCATTATATTTATAGCACAGCTGGGTTCTAGGGTACTATATTTGAAAATGGGCATAGCATGACCTTGTCTGATGTTTCCTGCCAATTATGCTTCAAGGCAAGTTATATATTGCTGTGAAATATGCTCCAAAACAGAAAGTTAAGACATTTCCATCAAGACTGTTTAGGATTACTGTGTTGCTCTAGTTTTTAGATCTTTCTTGGCTTTGTGTTATTTTGCTTTTTACCTGAGGATCCATAACTCTGTGTTACTTACATATCTTGATTCCCTATAATGCTGCACTTTTAAAAAGCATCATCACAAATATTTAATCTTGTAACCTGTACTGAGCAGTTTCTTTTTGCAAATTAAAACAGAATTACAGAAGATTGCTTTGATTTGAAGCACTTATCTGAAACTTAATTCTTTATTCTGCCACTGGCTAATAGCATGCTGATCAAGTTTCTTCTCAAATTAAAAAATAAGCAAAAAATAAGCCAAATCTACAGAATCTGAAAGGTAGAGAAAATAAGCAAAATCATAGTAACAAAATGAAAATATTTTTAAACAATGATTCTGTTCAATCTAGTAGTGTGAGTTCTATCCTTTTTATTTTCCCATTTGACATTCTCTTATGTGTTAATTGCCTTTGGGACAGATTGCACAGGTGTAAAGATGGGAATGAAGGATAGGCTGAGATGTGTGAAGAAACTCTTGGATGATGCAAGCTTCTCCTTCAAGTGAATGAATAAAATGCAAGACAAAAAATATTATGAATTAACTTGAAAACTATGGACAAAGTGGGACTCATAGATGAGCCCAGCCTTGGAATGGATGCTTGAGTGTGAAGGAAGGATGCAACAGTGGTCAGATTAAGGAATGTAAATTATATTGCTTTGCTACCATAATGATGCACAGAAGACTTTCCTTAAAGACAGTCTCATAGTCTCCCCAGAACACAGAGAACAGAGAATGCTTTCAGCATTTACTTCACAGTAATGCAAACTGATGTCTTGAATTAATTTTGATTCATAATCAAGTATGTCAGTGGAAAAGGCTTATAGCTAGCTTTAAATCTGCTTACCAATTCACAAAATGGTCACAGGTTTTAATCTTGGAAAAATTCACCCCTACTGGGAAATCTGTTCAGCGTTTTGCTGAATGAAATCTGGGAACCAAATCCCACATAGTCTACCAAATGGTAGTCTACCATGAATGTTATGGCTGAATGTCTGGGTCAAAGAATTTGTTGTGGATGAAGAACACTACTAACACTACTGAATAACTGTCTGGCACTGTATTTGTACATATGATATACAGTTTAATTAGAATAGCTAAAATTAAAAAAAAAAAAAAAAGAGTCAGCATGCCATGAAAGCACATTTCAGATTTAAAACTCCAGGTTTTCACAAAAGACACTTCTCACAGTTTACCACAATTTGCCTATTTAGTTTAAGTTAAGATTACTGAATTCTTGAAGTAATACAAAGTAATGCATGCAGTTATAAACAGTGAATCACCAGCATAAGTCAGACCCTTGACATTTCAGACTTTTCTTACTGGATTCTCTCTTATCATCATTACTTTAGACTAGTTTGTTTGAATGGCTTTCAAACAATCAACACATGTCTCAGAATGTGTTGCTAGCACTTACGAACTAAAACAGAGCTGTATTTGTTGCCAGTTCTAATGAGGAAGATGCTTCACTCCTCTGTCAAGAAAAGCTGAGTACTTTGGCAGTTTAAAATGGCTCTGGCTGCCAGGTAGGTCAAGAGCACTATGAGAACAGCTCCTTAAGTCACATTTTGAACCTTTCCTTTCTTATTTTGCCTAGTAAATAAGAACCACAGGGCTAAGCAAAACAAGTCACAGAAAAGTGCACGAAAGTTTTTTCAAGACTTAAAAAAGTTTCAGTCTTAGTTTGATGCGAAAGTTCATGGGACTTACCAAATACTTTCTCTCTATTAATAGCCTGGGATTAATATAGGCAGAAAGCAAAGGCACTCTGAAAACTTCCCCACGTAAAACTGTTAGTGCATTTCTGGTTCAAGTTACATAATTGCTTTTTCATTTCTAGAACCTCTTCAGAAGTCAAAATATATTATGCAAAATTTAAAGTCTTCTACACATGCTTCAGGTAGGGCAGTGCTGGATAAGATATTTCCAAGTTACCAGTGAGAAAGCTAAGATATCCACTAGTTCTCAACCAAATTAGTATTGTGGTGTGCACCATTTCACATGAGTACAGTATTACTGAGTTCTTCCACAACTTTGGGATAAAGTGTCCATACTGCAGTAGATTTTTGAGCCTGACCTTAGCTTTTGAAGCTGCAGATGGTGCTACTGAGCTGTGAACTCTCGAAAATCTGGCTCTTCATGGAAGAGTGAAATTGCTTGAAAAAATTACTAGACATCACCCATTGTGCAGCTGCCTCATGACTGATGTAACTCCTGATCTCAGTTTGTGAGACTCTACTTTGTAGTGGAAGTTGCTGGGTTTGAGAGCAGCAAAGATGCTCAGTGGTATTGGCACCAGAGTATGTGTATGAGGTATTTTGAGATTTTGGCATCTTCTGAATGATGATGAAAAGTTTTTAAGCTTGTGAGAGGTTTTAACTTTTGCTACCGAATTAGTTACTTTGTACTATGAAATCTTGTTTATTCCAAGTGTTTTATAAAAGTGTAAATAAGCTCATTGGCTTCCAGCTTTTATTAAAGTACAGTGAGATCTTCATTTATTTCAACATGTGCTTTCAAAGACAAGTGCAAATTCATCCCCTTAGGCATTTGTTCCAACCTTCCTATCAACTGAGGGAATTAAAACAAGATTTCATTTTGCATTCACAAACAGGGGCAGGTGATAGCCCTGGGTGGGGACCACAGCACCAATGGGACAGGGAAGGCAACCAGAACAAGAGTCATCATCAGGCACCTGCCTCAGATGGGGAGAAAGGAGATCTAAGGACCAAAGTTTAGGGGTCAGCCACAATATAGGAAGGATATGTCAAGGAAGTATGCAATATTTACTTTGGGCATGAGCTTAATTGTAGGATGATCTGATAATGGCTTTTCCAGTAATTAACTTTCTGGCTTAACATTCTGACTACTGATGGAAAATATNTTTTTTTTTTTTTTTTTTTTTTTTGCAGTTGTTACAGCAAAATAAATGATATTGCCAAAAAAACAAGGGATGAATAATAAACTTAACATCTGTGAGGCTTTCAGTGACAGATGCTCAGAATGTGTCTCCTGGGGAGATATGATACCAATGACCTTGACCCACAGTAGTCATCTCTTAGAGATGTCTGGTAAAAGGCTGTTGTTGCTCTCATAAGAGAGACATATCTAAAACATGCTGTAATGACATACAAATAAAATGGTGTTACAAAGGGTCTCATACTGAAGGAAGGAACTTGGAATTTGTTTTCATTCTGGCCAGGATCACATTTCATTATCTCAACTGGAAAATGAATGAGTATACAGCTAAGAAGATGAATTAAGCCCCTGATTTCAGCACATGCTGGAATACTATTCGTCCTGGGATTAATCCTTTGGGATAAACCACTGCAAATTAGCATTAAATCATACTGTATTTGAATTTTGGTGAGAAAAGGTCAAGTATGCTTTCATTTTTATTGCCTTACTTGTTCTTTCTGTAAACAAAAAGATACCTTTAGTATTTCATTTTGCATAAGAAAAGTATTTATTTTCTATAAAGACTTTTAGAAATTAAAGGAGACAACACTTCTTCCATCAACTTCTCTCATGGCAAAAATATAATCAAGAAGTGTAAGAAAGTTAAACAATTCATGATTTCAGGGATAAGGCATTAAAAAGTCATCAAAATTCATAAATAATAGTTCTTATATGTAGAAATTAACAGCCTTTTTTCCTGATATACTGCCTACAAATAGGCAAAACACTGGATGCTTCTGTGATTCTGTGAATTTTAAATATATCAAGGCCAGCAAAATATTTTTAAAAATTAAAATGTACATTAGAACATAATAAAAGAAGCTTAAAAATTGAAAGTATGTTTTAACAATAAAAGGATTATTGTAAATTCTGGTACATCACTAAATCCTACATTCTGACACTATTGTCATCTGGGCATCCCAACTGAAAATAACATATTACTCTGCAGTTCCATATCACACAACAACTTCAAGCAAGGCAAAGTACTTGTGAGGCAGCCTTATTAGTCTACTTGTACATATCCTGTCCTTAGATTATGTAACTTAAATTGAAGGTGTACCAGCTGACTTTTTCCTCAGATCTGGATATCTGGAAGAAGGGGAAGTAGGTTAGAACCATCCAGGCCAGCTGTGCACCACATCTTCAGTGCTAATAGAATAGGCCACTTTGCCTTGTCTTCACGCTCATTTGTAATATGAATAGAATAGAATCATAGAATCATAGAATGGTTTAGGTTGGAAGAGACCTCAAAGATCATCCAGTTCCAACCCCCCGCCACAGGCAGGGACACCTTCCACTAGATCAGGTCATTCAAGACCTCATCCAGCCTGGCCTTGAACACATACAGGGAGGGAGCAGACACAACCTCCCTGGGCAACCTGTTCCAGTGCCTCACCACCCTCACTGTGAAGAATTTCTTCCTAACATCCCGTTCAAATCTCCCCTCTGCCAATTTGAACCCATTCCCCCTTGTCCTGTCATTACAAGACCTTGTGAACAGTCCCTCCCCAGCCCTCCTGTAGGCTCCCCTCAGATACTGGTAGGCAG
>VWZI01007944.1:0-25443 GCA_013396835.1 Psilopogon haemacephalus | reverse complement strand
AATAGAATAGAATAGAATAGAATAGAATAGAATAGAATAGAATAGAATAGAATAGAATAGAATAGAATAGAATAGAATAGAATAGAATAGAATGGAATAAGCCAGGCTGGAAGAGACCTGTGCTGGTTTGCACTAATTGGAGGACTTGAATGAGAAATTAGGCTATAGGCTGAGAGAGGAAAACACTGATGGTGCTACTTCACTCATAGCTTTACTGAGAAAGAAAAAAAAAATGTTTTAAGAGTTGTGATCCAAATATAGATAAGTCAGACTGCTTCAGACTGCTCTGGACTGTGGTGGCTCTTGCATGGCTCCTTTTGTAGCTGAATCTGAATAATTCCACTAACTTCTTTCCTATTGCTAACCCCCCTAGCCGATCTACTTCCGCCTATCGGCTGCATGAAACAGATGGTGAGATAAGACTGGGGAAGGGGAGAAGGTAGTAGGGGTGGTTGGTGACCCCTCTTAGGGATTTTGATCCCTGGGAGGGGTGTGGTGTTTCTGTATTACCTTTTCACTGTATACATCTGTAAATATCTGTTATACATTGTAAATGTCTGCTTGTATATTGTGCAAAGCTGTAAATATAAAGCTTAACTCCTTAACTTCCAGCTGACTGAGTCCTAGCCTGGATGATTTCAAAGAAAGTGGGGGCAGCTAACTGCCAAACCACCACAAGACCTCCAAGGTCATCCAGTCCAACCTATCACCCAGCCCCAGCCAATGGCACTAAGTGATCCATCCAGTCTAACACTTCCAGGGATAGCGACTCCACAACCTCCCTGGGCAGCCCATTCCAACGATGAATCACTCTCTCTGTGAATAACTTCTTCCTAATATTCAGCCTGCACCTCCCCTGGCTCAACTTGAGGCTGTGTCCCCTTGTTCTATTGCTGGTTGCTGGGGAGAAGAGACCAATGCCCACCTGGCTACAACCTCCCTTTAGGTAGTTGTAGACAGCAATGAGGTCACCCCTGAGCCTCCTCTTTTCCAGGCTAAAGTCCAAAGAGCTCCATTGAAGCTGAGAGACTCAGATATATGACCATTTGAAAGGCTGCAGAGACATGTCACATTGCTTTAAAACCTAATACATTGAGGAGGAAAGGAAACCTTTGGCTAACATGAAAAGAAAGGCAGTGATAGCTTCTGCATTGGAAAGCAAAGTGTCAGCCTTTTTCCCGGTTCCTCTTTGGAAGCTGTGGCATAGATACATAAAAACTAGACCTGGACAGTGAATTCAGACATTCACATTACAAGCATATCTGATTTCCTACACGCTCTGTCAAAGAAAGTGAGGCATCACCAGTTGGTGGGCACCCCAACTTTGAAAATTAAACTCTTTTTTTTTTTTTTTTTTTCATGTAGAGCTCCACAATAATTAACTGCTCTTCAGAACGGAGAAAACCTTGACTATATCAGGCATAAAAATGTTTAAACTATTAATTTCTCAATGACAACATTCATCCTGTGTCCTATCGCAATTCACTCATAATAAGAGACCACAGGGAAGATCTGGACCTTTATACAGTGCTACTGCTCAATCACAGCAAGCATAAAAGATGCAGCCAGAAATGTAAGATCTATGCAAGCAACTCTGCACACGCAGACCTTTTATTCCCACTTGAATCTCTTTAGAGCACACACTGAAATCTACTTGCCCCACATGTACTTTACTATTAAAACATACTTTGTTAAGAAATGTGGCATGAACAGGATAGGCAGAAGAGGAAAGAAGCACTACGATCTCTATCTCATGTGTATCAGAAGTAGTCAAATTCTGGAATGTCTGTTCTGTGTGGCCATTTAGTTCTTCAACATTTCTTTTTAATAGAAGTAGAAATAAAACATCAAAATCTCTCAGAAGATGAAATTTCTGGAAAAAAAGTTCACTTTGGAAATATTGGATATTATTTGGGTTTTCATTTCAATAAATCAAATAGTCTCTTCTCAATAAAGCTTTCCACGACAAATGATACCATAGAGGTCAACATGACAAAGGCAGAATAAAGCACTTCAGCTTTATCACGACACTCCATTAAGAAGTTGCTCTCAGGAGCTATGAGAACTGAAATTTTCTGCAACAGTGTGATTTAATCTGATCTTTTCAAAGAGAAAAGTATTCAGAGGTCTTTAATTCAGTAATGCACCCACTTATCAGGATTCTCAAATACTCTCAGAAATTTCAAGGACTGATAAGACCTGTAAAAGTATTTTTAGAAGCATCTATTATTGTCTGCAGAAAATAATTTTTCTTCCTCTGTTTGTGGTTAGTCTTTCTCAAGCTCATAATTTTTTTGTTTTTCTCAAAGAACACCACATGGCAGCAGCTGCTTTCCTCCCATCCCACAGAACACTACAGCACAGTAGCTGACACCACAGTTCATGCAGTTGTTTCTGGGCTCCATTTTGAGATTTTGTATTCTGGGAAGTTTTACCGAAACTGTCAATGGACTCCTGGGAACTCTTTGAGGAACACCAGGGTTCCTGCTGCTGGCAGGAGTAGTTGGCTGCAAGAGGCTGCTAGCACTCTGAGACTCTTCATGGTGGGAGGAGGCCAGAAGCCTGGACAGCATCAGGGAGAGGGTGCCTGGATCGTTGCTGAGACCAGTAGTCTCATGAGCTTCAATCCCAGCTGCAATGAGGGAGGGACCAGCAGCATCTCTGCTCATTGAATGGCGAAATGGAGGCTTCCACAATGGAAGCTGGTGAGTTGGCATCAGCTTTGGCCAAACAGAAGCCAAGTGGCTGGAAAGGAGGTTTGCAGAGTAGACCCTGGAGGTCCTGTCAGGGAATGAGTTGACCACAAACTGGAAACAGGCCCCTGCAGCAAAGGAGGTCACTAGCCTCTGGGGCTCCTCAGGCAGTGTTGTGAGCAGGTCAGTGGAAGTGATGTTTCCACTCTGCTCAGCACTGCTATGATGCAAGCTCTGCCTGAGAGCTTTGCTAGACTCACACCAGTAGGCCCATGTCTCTCTTGCACACTGTGTTGTGTATGGTGCTTGTCTCTCCAGTACAAGAGAGACATGGACATACTAGTGTGAGTCTAGTGAAGGGCTGTGAAGGTGATTAAGGACCTGAAGCAACTGCCATATAAGGAGAGGCTGAAATAGCTGGGTCCATTCGCCCTGGAGAGGTAAAGGCTCAGGGGAATCTTGGGAATGGACAAAAATACCTAATGGAGTAAAAAAGACAGAGCCAGACTCTTCTCAGTGGTTTTGAGGACAAGGGATAACGTGCAAAAACTGAAATAAAGAAAACTCCATTTAAACTTTAAAAAAAAATTTTACTCTGAGGGTGGTCAAATACTTAAACAGATTGTCCTGAAAGTCTTTAAAGACTCCTTTTATGGAGATATTCAAAAGTCAACTGCACATGGCCCTGAGCAACCTTCTCTAGCTGACCCTGTTTTGAGCAGGGTGGTTGAACTAGACAAACTCCTGAGGTTCCTTCCAAATTAATCCATTATGTGTATCTGATATAACTACTTTCAGACTACAATTATGCCTTTGTCATTGCAATATTATTGCTTTGTGAGATAGAAGCTACATATCGTGTAAAATTCTGTCTCAGTGGACTTCTTCTATTTATCTTTCTATCACTCATCTCCTTGAGTGCTGTCCCATTCTTTTTATCTTCACCCTATTCACTGGCAGACAAAACATGTTTGATTTTTCAGAATTGTCAAATTTTAAATGAGATGAAAATAGGATCCAGTTTGAATAAAATAGAAAACATGCAACACAGCTTCATAAAATTTAAAGTTATACAAGTAAATTCTAGGATCACTACCTATTTCATTCTTCTCATGAAATTTATTTGATATCAACCTGTCCCTTTGGCCTCACTTTTATTTGGTTGATATTTTCATGGTTTTAAGAGATCTAGGAAAAAATCCTTGTTCTGTTTTCTAGTTATCTTCTGCTGTTAGAAAAAGAACAAGATCTTCATATATGATACTTCCTCTAATACACCCCTGATTTTCATCTAAATTTAGACATGCACAACAGAGATGTCTACATCTGAAAAGAACCACTTTTGGAACCCCTTTGTACTGAACATGCATTTGGTGAAATTTGCCTGACTTACTTTAAGTATCACTATCAGGATGAGATGAATCCTGAAGTAGTAACTTCTCTTTTAGCTGTAGGGGGAACCAGGAAAGATAAGTTCAGACATGAATCTGTTTGTAAAAGACAGATGACATTACCTGAGATTCATGTCTCCGTTTGTAAAAGACAGATGAAGTTACCTGAGATGCATGTCTTTGGAAGTGCATTGAATTTGGGATTTTAAAGTCAAGAGGTGTGAGCTAAGGCCCAGACCAGTGCTGTGGACCCACACCTGACCTAGCTGTGTCCCTAGGAAGAAGAAATCTTGCAGTGCTGAGATGTGTTTGGCAAGTGGGAACAGCAACAGCAAAGCAGTGAGAAGAAACAGCATAGGAACAGTGCTCAGAGGTAGCAAAAAAAGCTCCAAGAGGAGTGCAGGCAAGAAAGGTAATAGATTTTTCAAATATTTTTAACCTTTTTTTTTTACTATTTAAACACATGAAGGAGGGTTAGATCAGCTTGAATTTGGCAGGTGTATGAAACAAGCTGTTTCACTCTGTATGGCATCTTTCATGAAAAACAAAGCAGAAATACCCTCAAAAGCAAGAGAGAGTAATAGAATTTGTCTTAATGAAACCAAACAACGTTGTTATAAAAAGCAAAACCAAACCAGGACAAAGCTAAGGAGAGAATTCGATGAATCAAAACAAATTAAGAACATGAAGAAACAAGAAATCCTGGTAGGTTAATTCGAAAGAAGAAAAAAAGCTGTAATTTCATCTAGACAGTCACAGCATAAAGCTTCACTTCAATTTACTTAGCAAAATAAGACCACAGCCTCCAGACATTTTCCTCACTTAATATTTGAAATTAAAGCTGCCTTGTGGCAAAAATAGATTGGGTAAAAGGAAATTACTAAGGATAAACCACAACTTGGTTCGCTCAAGAAAACATAGTGTTTGCTAACTTCCTGTGACACCATAAAGGTTGTTCTTTTTTAAACTCAATGAGCATAAATTTTAGTGTATGAATGAGAACATTTAGAATAAAACATAACTCTAAACTCATTCTTATCACTAAGGTCCTCTCTCATCACTGTTCAACATTTAGGAATGGAAATATTGGTAGTCACAAATCACAAGATTATTGTAGATCAAACTTTCTTCTGTCAGCTGGGGCTTTTCTAATTGTTCTTTCCACTGTCCAGCTTTCCAAGCTTAGACTTTTCTTTCCGCTGGTCTTAGGGGAAAAAAAAAAAAAAAAAACACTTTTGCATGTTAGGTGTTTTGCTCTTTTCCAAAAAGAAAGCTGTCTTTTCCCTTCCCCAGTAGTTCTCATCCTACAATTATCTCTTCTGCTGTCAAACTAGTTTACTCTACAATGCCTCTTGAGGTTATTTTTCACTCAAAAGGGAAAGAAATCGCAGGACTTGTTTATCAGCTTCTGAAACTGGCTACTACTATGTCTCTACAATTTCCCTGTGCAATGCAGCATCAGTGGTTCTTCCACAAAAGGATCACATAAGGTTTAGCCTTGTTATTGTTTCTACTAAGACTGGCTGCAAAGGTTTAGGAAGTTAGTGATACAGAATATGCCTCTTGATCTTTATTGATGTTCAGAATGAAATTCCTCATGCAAAACTACACTAGAATGCAAAACCATGCTTAGAAGGCAAAATGCCAGCAGAATGCAGCCTATCACAGTAATGAGTTCTTCAGTAATGACGCTCTGTGACAAGTTCTTGACTAATGAACCTCAGGTGGAAGAAAAAATGTTTTGTACATTTTTGTGTGTGTGCTGTAAGTGTAGAAGAGTCTTAATTTTGAAAAATGAAAGATTTCACATGAGCTCTATTACCATTTTTAGAATCAAAACAACTTCAAAGACCATCAAGTTCATCTACAATAACAATATTTACTGTGGGTTTTCAAGAGAGGCCATGAACAAGTGCTCTGAACTTTTAAAGCAATCATGACAAATCATTTAAAGCTGAGATGCCAAGCCTTTTTGACATCCAGGCCACATGGTGTTTACAAATAGAGTCTGGGAGCCAGCATGGAATTGCTCCCTTGGGTTATATGGTCTTTGTTTCCACGACCTACTGTGATCTTCTTGATCAAGAGTACATTTCCTTTACATATGAAACACTACTATTTCCAGTTCATAGAATGATTTTTAAGGGCACTATCAAAGTGTGTTCTAAAATTCACAGGCTTCCTCAGATTCTCTTGAAACTTTCTGTGGCCTATTTCAGGGAAATGTACAATAACTGTTTACCAGAATCTAACGTTTTCTTAACAAAGGCCACTTTTCTGTGTAGAAGAACTGCACCAAACAGAGCTGCTGCTTCTCTAGTTTCAAACTCAGAGTTTCCTCCAGATGAATACTTGCCTCTTCACCTCCCATGAGTACTTTTAACCCATGCACTTAAAAGGCCACAAAGCAAAGCACTCTGCCCTAAAGCCATCCAAATATCACTTTAGCTTACCCAACAAAAGTTAGTACTGAAATAAAGCAAATTCCCTCCCTCAGGTTGTACAGAGATTTCTACCCTTTAACCCCTAATATACATGGAAGAGCAGGGAGCATTGCTAAAATACCTCATCTTGAAGGACTCTCACCAACAGTTACCTCCTGTTTAAAGCCTGTGACATGGGAAGGATTTCTCCAGTTTCATAAGCTGCTGTTCATCAGTTGAGCCACAGTCATTAATTTTGTTTGTATTCTGAGTTTTGGGAAAACAAGATAATATTGATGAAGCAGATTGTAGCTGTTCTACATTATCTCACTTTTGCAAGTAGCCAGTTATTATTACTCTGCAAGTCTCAGTGACATGTTAAATCTCAGAACCCATGAGTCACAGTTACACAATCTTCAAGGTACCACTCCCTATTTTCAAAGGACAACATGGGAAAATGCAATGCAACCACAGTGACAAAGCATCAGAGGTTGGAAGGGACCTCCAGAGATCAATTCAAACACCCCTGCAAAGCAGGATCATCTAGGGTACTCCACACAGGAATGCATCCAGGTGGTTTTTGAAAGAGCACAAACTTTCTGGGCAGCCTATTCCAGTGCTCTGTCACCCTCACTGTGAAGAAATTTCTCCTCGTGTTGAGGTGAAACCTTCTATCTTCCAGTCTGTAGCCATTGCTCCCTGTGTTATTGCTGCTGACCAGTGAGAAGAGATTGGTCCCATCTGCTTGACACCCACCTCTCAGATGTTTGTACACATTGATAAGGTCTCCTCTCAGTCTTCTCTTCTCCAGATTAAATAGCCCCAGGTCTCTCAGTCCCTCTTTGCAGGGGGGATGTTCAAGTCAGCCAATCATCCTCATGGACTCTCTCCAGCAAGTCTCTGTCTCTCTTGAACTGGGGAGCCCAAAACTGGACACAATATTCCAGGTGTGGTCTCATCAGGACAGAGTAGAGGGAAAGAACCTCCCTAGACCTGCTGGACACATTTTTCTTGATGCCTCCCAGAATGCCATTGGCTCTCTTGGCCACATGGGCACATTGCCAGTCCATGCAGAACTTGCTGTCCACCAGTACTCCAAGGTCTTTCTCCATGGAGCTGCTTTCCAGCAGAGCAGCTGCCAGCCTGTACTGGTGGCTGTTGCTATTCCTTCGCACCACACTACATACAGATTATTTCCAATGACTCCAGTGGCTCCATAACTCAACAGCTTTGGCAAGTATCTGAACTCTCTGATACACAAATCCCAAAACTAATTACTAAAGGTTTCTGGCTTTCCTTGCATCTACATTCAAATAATTTGCAAATATTTAATATTCACAAAAATGGACTAAGGGGGTTTTGAAGGAGTCAGTTCCTAGCTATCAACATCGCAAGGAGCAGTGGGCCAGCTGCCCCCCAAATTTACCTTTTCCTATGTGTATTTTCACTTCTGTTTTTACCCCAATTATTTTGCAAGAGAAACACTGAATGATTCTGTGATTTAGTGAAAGGTAACTCTTCATCTAATGTGTAAGGAAGTAAGCAACAGAACTGAGTTTAATTATAGGACCACATGATAAGGCTTAACACTGCTTAAATATCAAAGCCTAAACCACAGTCACAATGAAACACCTCATGACCTTATGAGTTACTGTGTCTCTCTGTACTTGCTGGTTATGGAGCACCTAAGACAGATAACCAAGACAGAATGTTGATTAATGTGAAGTCATCACTTAACAAATTACAAGTCATTAAAATGAAAAAGGTGACACAAAAGCATAACTACAAAGGTATTTTGTTTATATTTCACTGGCTCCTGTCACAGTCTGTAAGAACAAAACTTGTATTGGACCGGAGCCCTTCTCTGACCTTTTCCCAAACTAACAATGTTTTCACAGACAGGCAATAGCAGTTATCTTCTGTTACATGAGAATCTACTATATCATACTACAGACTATTATTCTTTCTAAGTGAAGCTGGAGTGAAATCAGAGGAAAAGAAATCTCATCCACTGAGATGACAGGGTAAAATCCTGCATTTTATAAAAACAAACGTGTACTGAGTGGTGGGAACATCATGTCTTTCTTCAGTTTCACATTTAGTTGCACATTATGAGCAGTGAAAGATCTGATGATTCAGCCATAACTTACATACAAAATGGGTCAGAGAGAAATGAGTGAACGGAAATATTTATTGATAAGCTTTTATGGCTCTTACACTAGGACAAATAAGGCATTTCATGTTGTCCAGCCACATGTCTCCTAAGACAAGATGGGGTTTTTTTAGAGGTAAGGGCTTACTATTAATTTTGCTGGTCTACATCCTGATCACAGGAGTTTTGCTGTTGACCAGAAGACCTTCAAGAGATAATTTGTCAATATCAATATGCTTGATTTCAATCTCTACACTGATGTCCTCACAAATTTTCCTTTGAGAGACCTGTTCAAAACAAGCACTGTGGTTTCTAACACATAGATTCTAAGAACTACATGACTTCTGTATGTGTTTTTCCCCTGAGGAACAGTTAAATATTTCCACATGCACACACAGAGTTTTTAGTACAAGTGCACCAGTTTTACTCAACAGCTGTACTGAGTGATTGCTCCACAACTTTAAGCTGGATGCTTCAGAACTAGCTATGACTAGAGGTCAGATTCTACTAATGAAAAAGTCAAAGGCTGACTGGAAAACCACCTCGAAAGATCAAAAGTTAGCACTTGAATCTGAATTAAAAACAAAAAAAAACCCCACAAACAAACAAAACCAACAACACACACACCACAGATTTATCCATTGCTCCCAGTCTCTTTTAATAGGAGACAAGACAATTCTGACTGGTTATCCTTTTTCTCCCCTAACAGCACTGCCTCTGCATGAAGAAGACATTCACAGCAGTTATCCGAGTCTTTAGATAATACAAGTCATGTGTGTTCATACTTCAGAAAAGAAAGACCCAACAAAAGACGTGGAATGTAAAATAATATTCTGGAAAGTAACTGCATTTGTGCTTCAAACGGAATCATAAAATTAATGGTATCCTAGAAGTGGAATGTATATACTAATACTTACTAGGAAATTTTTGAAGACTGCTTTTTGTAAAAAAATAAAATAAAATCTGTATTTCTTAATTTTAGTCATTAATTTAATAATAATAATTTAAAACTAGATGGAAATAAAATAGGGTTGTACTTCTGTCATTTGATCATTCCATAATTGTTAGTGTGACCTGCTTTTCCATAGGAGGAATTTTCCTTTTAAGTAAAATCCTTTTCACAACAAAATCTAGCATATTCAAGGCTAACAAAATTAAAGTTTTAGAAGCGTTAAATTTAAAACACAAGTTTCTACTGTCAGAAGCAGGCTACATTTTAAAGTCTAACTCATGGAAACACAAAGAAGTTTAAAGACAGTTTCACACAAAATTCTTTTTTTTTCAAAATTTCCTGTGAGGTAGGAAAGAAGTTTCATCTCCATTCTTGATTCACATTTATTTATGCTGCAATTCTGCAATTAACCTATTAATTGCAGGACTTTGGGTTTCTTTTCACGCTAGTGCTTGTAACAGGTCATTTGAACATGTGCACTTAATGAGGTTGGTTTGTTTTCATTTAAGTGTCTGTAAAGGTAGCCACCCATTTCAGGGGAGATAGTTTATTCACTACTACAGTATCAAAATCTGACTTCCTTCTGAGTCACATTGTAACAACAAAGTGGGTTTATCAAGCATTTTCTAAATCACAGTGACTAATTTGAAACTGCTTTTAAAACATGGTTGTCGACTCTTCCTCCTCTGGAGACTTTCAAAACCTGCCTTGATGAGTTGATGTGCAGCCTGCTCTAGGTGATCCTGCTCTGGCAAAGGGATCTCAAAGATCTCTGGAAGTCTCTTGTCACAGGTTTAGGGAGAAAGGCAGATACTCATGACACCTCCCCAAAGGAGTGAAAGAAAACAGTTCACGCAAAATTGCAAATAATTGGAAGTTTAAAGGGAAGTACTATTTACAGCCAAATACAGCAGTACAAAACCCATGCAAAATACACCAACTCATATTTAGCCTCAGCCCAGTTCTCTCCAACCTGGGCTTTACCAAGATCTCATTAGGCCAGAACCTTCCCACAGTCTTCTCCCCACCAGGCCAAAACCCAGGCCTCAAATCCATCCCCCAACCCCCCCGCCCCCAATCCCCGCCCCCCAGTGCCCAGTCCAAAGGAGGCAGTAAGTAAATCAGCTTGCCCACACCAGGCCCCACTCCCCTGCATCACAAAAGGCAACAATCTGCATCAGGAAGAGAGAAGGGAGAGGTCCTGGGGTGCTCCAAACTCCCTCCCCCCACCTCTATCAGTGGAGGTTTGGATGGGGGTAGACAATTGCTTTCCCCTCTCTCTGTGGGCTTGAACAGGGAAAGGCAAAAGGCCTTTTCTTCCCGGTCCCACAGGGGTACTCACTCGTGGGAAGCCCACGCTGGAATCTGGGATTGTGATTGTCTGTATTCTTCATGCCTACTGTGTATTGGCACTGGACACATTGTCTAGGAAAGACTTTAAATAGTGACCAGAAAGTGCATGCAGGTCTATGGGTCCTTTTTGATCCATTCAAGAGATTTGTCTGCAGCACCCAGACCTGGCTTCTCCTCAGATCAGTGTACCCTGGCTTCCTGCTCCCTACCTCTGAGCTGGAATGACCCTGCCTCTGCTGTAAGCTGCTGCTGTTGGCAGGAACATGCCAACAGTACATCTGCCCCTGCACTGCTAAGGCAGTGCCGCTCCATGAGATGTGCCTTGTGGAAGCTGTGCCTGCAGACACTTTGACTTTGGTGGGTTCCGTTCACATTGGACTTATTCTGTGTGGTTCCACAATTGGATTATAACTTGCACTTTCCAGAGGCTGCCACAAAGGAGATCCAGGGAGCATCTCCAAATTCCTACTCCACCCCTATGAGTAAATCCTGTGCTCTCTTGGTTTTCTCTAGGGCTCCAAGTCTGCCTCTGATTTCTAAGTGGGGTAAAGCTATCTTCTGGCTTAGCCTTTTCCATTTTCTGACTTTACCCAAATTGCCCATAAGCATCCTTGTGAAAATTCCTGACCAAATTAGAACCTGTAAATAAAATTTAACTAGTTTTGTATATATTTTGGGGGCAGGGCTTTCCAGGAAAATAAAAATAACTATATTTTTATAATTCCTGCTTCATCAAATTATTCTCTAAAATCAGGTGAGGAGAAGAAGGGCCCCCAACAGCCTGTGCTGTTTGTTTATAAAGGGGAGATGCAGACATTACATGAATGAAATACCAAAGATTATATTTTTCCAGTGTCCACTTTGTGAGCAACTAGTCCCTCTGGAAGACTACACTCTCTGGTTCAGACATCCATCCTTAAGCCCACAACATCCCTTCCAACCCCTGACACTATGCAATTCTGTGTGATGCTATTCAAAATTAGGTAAACTAGCAGTATTACACAGCAGGATAGTGAAAATATCAGCCTTTTGGTTTGCTAAGGTTCTTATTAAAAAGCATTAAAAAAAAAAAGTTTTATTTCATCTGAAGTTTTCCACTAGGATTCAAGTTCAAGCTAACTCAAGGGCTTTTGCAATGTTCAACTGGTCAGTATTGGATGAGCTGAAAATGGTGTACAGCAAAGTTGTTTGGAACCCTTAAAACAGGTGTTTTGAAGGTTTAGAATCATAGAATCAGACAGGGTTGGAAGGGATCACAAGGATCATCTAGTTGCGGCCCTCCTGCCATGGGCAGGGACACCCTACCCTAGATTAGGCTGGATAGAGCCTCACCCAGCCTTGCCTTAAACACCTCCAGGGAAGTGGCCCCAACTACCCCTCTGCACAACCCATTCCAGGGTCTCACCACTCTCATGGTGAAGAACTTTCTCCTCACATCCAATCTGAATCTCCCCACCTCCAGCTTTGCTCCAAAGTATCCAGTTGGAACAGTACAGATTTTGTGACACACATAAACTTAGACAAATTTGAATTCTGCCTCTGCACATGAACTAAAGCACTGGATTCAATTGTCAAGCCACTGATACTTATTGTTGTTTGTTTTGTTGGTTTTTTTTTCACGTGGTGATATTACTGATTGAAATGAGATACTGAGCTCTGGCTTATATGAGGCATGCTATAAAACCTATTTGGAAAGGGACTTTTCCAATTCTTTGGACAATAAGAGGAGCTAAGTATGTTCCATTCACTTTCTTCTTACAGAAATATAATACAGTTGTAAATTTATTGTCTTTAATGCTGTGGTGTATAAATCCTGTGTGGACTAGAAAAACACTGAGGAGGTCAGAGCACACAGGTCTGTTATTAAGATTTTATACCTTGAAAAGTAGTTTCTTCTTGTCTTGAAACTGAAATCAGTGTGTTTATTCCAACCTTTAAAAAGTGATTTCAAAAATCCTGTAAATGGGTTACCTTCTGGGAATCCTGTATTCTGCAAGGTCAAAATGTTTTTCCATTTCCAGAACACTAACAATATTTTGGGGGATTGACCCCAAACTGGCAGATAATTTTTGCTTTCTCTAGTGGATGTTCCAAAATATAACCAGAAAATTTGAAGGGACATCCTCCAAGTTCAATGTAACACAAAGACAGGACATGGGAAACAAAAGCTATACTCTTATCTACTGAGTCACACAGCTATTCAAACTCTATCTTTAGACTTTTACGAAAGTGAAGGTGTCCCTAAGTACTTTTTCGGGCAATGACCTCATAATGGTAAAGTAGTAATTTGGTAGTAATAATATAGAATGAATTTCTGATTTTAATATAGTTCATATTATCTGGTATCTCTACTGCTTGACTCAGCATAGACAAAACAAAGTAAATGGTCTGTCCATGAACTTTTAATACAAAAGTATACACAAGAAATAAAGCTTTCAAATGAAAAAAGGAAATATTTTTGCAGCTCCCACCTTAAAAACCTTCTGAAAGACAGGTAGATTTTCTAACTTTCTAACTGCTGAAGAAAAAGAGCGTTGTGATGGAATGGTGGTTCTGATTGATTAATTAATGTGAGATTATTTTCCAAAATTAATATTGTTTATTTTTATATCCAAAATTTTCTACCCTGACCACAAATTTTAATAATAAACAGGGGGTTTTTTTATAACAGTCATGGAATGCGTTACATAAACCATATCTAGACCTAGTATTAACTATCAATATATATAAACTATTGGATTAAACTGTTATTAATTAACTAATTAACTGGAAGAGAAGGTTTTTGCTGTTAATTTGCGTTTGGCCACTAGATGGGCTCGGGGCCACTCTGCAAAAGGCAGCAGTTAGGTAAATACAAAGCTCAAGGTATTTACTCACATATATTATTTTCTCGACTTGTGAGGCTAGTAGTAAATTGAGACAGTACTCAGAACACTTGCAGGGAGTTCTGTCTGTTGCCTTTCTGGCTGGTGTGGCCGCTGGCTGTTGCTGCTGCTGTGACCTTGGAGTTCCTTTCCTGGCTCCACAGGCTGCTGGAGGGAAGGAGGGGTGCAGATGGTTTCTGACCTGGTCCTGGCTGTCAATGATCTATGTGTCTCCAAGGCTTGTTCATCTTCAGGAGATGCAGGGCTGTTCCAGCAGGTGCAGGCAGATGTCTTGCACTATGTCTCAGCAGGTGTGTATCTCACGCTGGCTGTTGTATGCAGCTATCACATGAAAACTGTTAAAGTTGCTCCTGGTATACTCGAAGCAGAAATATAGCTTATATTGCTATAAAGTGAATAGGCATTAGCATTGCCGGTAGGCAGCACAGGCACAGATACGACAGAACACAGAATAATGGCAAAACCATGACAGAAGCACATTATGTTATCTGCTTATCTGTTTATATATCAATGCCTGAGATTGACCGACCTTTGGACATAATCTAATTATCAAATCAGTGTGGCAGCAATAAGCCAAGTTTACCATATTCGGGTGAAACCACAGGTTTGCTATAACCACTTAGGGAGAGAGCATAGGCCTAGCACAGGCTTAGCACAAGGCAAGAGTGTGCACCTCGTTTACCATGGATACAAGCAGGAGAAAAACAAGTTGGGTATGACAGAGTGCTCAGGCTCCATGGCTCCAGGTCTTTTGTCTTTTTTCCCATGGTTGCTTCTTGCCAAACAGAAGGAGAGCAGAAAAACATGACTAGGAAAGCGAGCACATGTACAGGCCTACCACGACAAGCATCAGCAAAAGCCTATTGTCTAGATTTTGTTTTGCTTTACTGTATAGAGACTGACCCTTTCTCAAGTTTTAAAAGAAAAAGACACGAGCACATATTTATGGGGAAGGTCTTTGCTTGCAGTTCTGACGTAGATGGACGCTTTCAGGTGAGCACAGCTGCCTGCTCATCTCTGCCCTCCCTGTTGTTTTTGCCTCTATCTCCCTCCCTGGCGGGCCCAGGAGCTAGAGTTCCTTCATGAACTGTTCTAAGACTTCCTCCACATTTAAAAGCAGTGCAACACAATGGAAGTACTCCATTACTCAACACTGGTGAGGCTGCACCTTGAATACTGGGCTCAGGTTTGGACCCTTCACTACAAGAAAGACATTGAGTTGCTGGATCGTGTCCAGAGAAGGGTGACAAAGCTGGTGAAGGCTCTAGAGAACAAGTCTTACGAGGATCAGATGCAGGAACTAGGAGTGAGAATGAGGAGTGGCTGAAGGAACTGGTGTTTTTCGGACTGGAGAGGAGGAGGCCAAGGGGAGACCTCATTGCTCTCCACAAGTACCTAAAAGGAGATTGCAGTGAGGTGGGTGTCATTCTCTTCTCCCTAGCATCAGCTTATGGAATGAGAGGAAATGGCCTGAAATTGTGCCAGGAGAAGGTTTAGATTGGATATTAGGAAAAATTTATTTCCTGAAAGGGTGGTCAGGCATTGCAATAGGTTGCCCAGAGAGGTGGTAGTCACCACCCTTTGATATGTTCAAGAAAAGTGTGGACATGACACCTTAGAACATGGTTTAATGGCCACGGTGGTCTTAGGTTTGCTTAGGTTGGATTCGATGATCTTCAAGGTTTTTTTCAAATGAAACAATTTTATGATTTTATGATTCTAAGTGGACTGATACCAAAGGCCCAATGTGCACAATAGATATACACTGAGAGGTTTTACTCCACACTAGAGTTAGTCTGACCCTAAGAATTTAACCCTCATTATCAGACAGAGTGCATTGGATGAGACCTTGGAGCATACCTCCCAATTTAAGTTTCTCCAGAGAGAAGTGAGCCTGTGCTGTGAGACCAAATATGTGAGATAATATGAACTGATACACAGAAGGATTCACCTCTGAAGTGTACTCCTAACATAAATTAAGATGCTAGCAGAGATGCACTCAAAGGTGCACTGGAGAGGGTCTTGCTGCTGACTAATTCAAAGACAGAGTCCAGCAGCATGACATTAGTTGTATGTGGGGAACAGAATCCTGCTAACAATCAACTCACATGAGTTCACTGAACACAAGTTATCTTTGGCCTTAAGATAGATTTGTACTAGTTAAAATGACATTGTATTTTACTAGGGTGCCTCACTGATCAGTCACAGTGACCGCCTGTGAACTGTGATTATACTTTTTATAGGCAGAGTCCATTTGGCAGAAACATGATGATATCAACAAAAATAATTCATCTCAGTGGTTATCAAAAGCTTTTAGTGTTCAGCATCACCATACAGCTAGTGAGTGTTTGAAACATTTTGCTGGCTGTGTCCTACTTTTTTCTCTTTCTTCTGTTTCACTTAATTTAGGAGCCAGTTTCTGAGCAGTGTTCACTAGTAAAGACCATCACTTGCTATTGCCATTTAGAAATTAAATCCTCTGACTACTCAGCCTGATGGAAAAAGCTGGCTTTTGCTTTCCTGCTGCACCACTATATGAACTAAATGAACTTCCAGAAACACAGGGCTCACTCTTCTGCATGTTTCAGCTTGTGGCTGCCAACTGGGACTTGCAAGTACTCTATGCAAGATGTCAGATAATGTTAGTTTCTGAGGAACCTTAAAATAAATTATTTTTTTAAGTTATACAATGCCTCCTCTCCAAAGAGAAATGTAGAGGCCTGAATACTCCAGCTACAACAGCAGAGCACAGAGGGTGAAGACGAGGGACAGGAGTTCATTTGCCCTGCAAAAGGAGCCTGTGGCAGATACCTTTGTCTAGTAGAACACTGCCAGCAGGGCTGATGAGTGAAGATTCAGCTATAGGTTTGCTGTTCTCAGGCAGCACTTACTATTAACCCTGGCTCTTGGCATGCCATGTGTTGTAGCTCAATTGCAGTATCAGGCTAAAGCATGTTTGTGGCCATACTACACTCAACCTATACCAGCACATAATAAGTCAGCTTTGGTTGCTTCGAAATGACTGCTTTCACCAGTGGACATATACTCCTGCCATTCCCATCCCAAGAGGTGCAGAGATGGCTCAGCTCCTGACAAGGTTCACACTCTGTGACTGCAGTGACTGCAAGCAGACCTCTGCTGAGCTACAACCCACTTGGACTCAGTATCATACACACCCATCAGTCAGCGAAAGATTTGCAATCGTGCACCTCTACTTTGTCAGGACAGAGAGAGCATGACTCACTTTGTTGCAGTATAGCCCTTATACACAGCCATCAGCTCAACTTTGACCACAGGCCCTCTGGAATTACTCTTGGCCTCTGATGTGAAGATCTCACGTCAGCAGCACTCACGCAAAGCTGAAATTTTCCATTTGCCCACTGACCCCCCCCTTTTCACTTCCAAACTAGCAGTGTGCTAGATGCTTACACAGAGAAATGGCAGTCATTAGGGGCCTGGTTCCACTGAGACTAACAGAAGTTAACTTAATTTGTGTCAGTGGAGGTTGTACTCAGTTCCTTATCAGTGAAAATAGAAGGAGCAAACACAAAAGAGTTACAATATGCTTACTAACGTACCTAGCACTGGCATTAACACTAAACAACAACCCATATGGTACCACTTACAGCTAGGCAATCACTACACGCTGGGAACCCCGACACTCAACATAGCATTACAGTCGTCATTCGCAGCAATGAGATTTCATGCACGCCCCCTGCAAGTCCCATTTGACGCACTGACAGTAAATACTGGGCTTGTGTGTGTATCCACTGATGCAGTTAAAGCGCTTTGGAACGAACACCTGATAATGGGTTTAGTACTTTAAATTAGCATAGAGGAAACGCCAGCTGCTAAAAGCCAAGGCATTATTTCAGGCTTCTTATTTTAAATAAAGTTGATAAAAATTATGTTTGCTTTTTCCACTCTATTCAAGGCTGAAGATTTACTACACACAAGTCTTCAGTACTCTTATTCATGTAACAGTCAACTGACCTTCTGTTGGCGTTAAAAATGGAGTTGGAGACAAATGAAAAAACTGAGTATCAGTAGGGAAGCTGTTAGTCTCTGGGGTGCTGAGGGGAATAGCAGCAGTAATGCTGATCTCAGAGAGTCAGACTGATTGCTGAAGCAGCTAAGAACAGAGCCAGCACTCAGTAATGTTCACAGTAGTTCTCCAAGTTAATCCATCTTCAGTTACAGATTCCATTTGATTACCTGTAGGAATCTACCCTCAGAAAGGTCCCATCCAGGTGCACACAGGTTGATTATCCCAGAGTTTTTATATTGGAGTGGAATACAGCAGGCATTATGTTCCCAGCTCCAGCTGTGACACTGATGGCTTGGTTGTGTCCCAGCCTCTGTTGTCACTTCCCCAATGAAGATGACTTTCCCTACAGCTTGCCTTAAAGAACTGGTTCAAGTGGAAGCTCCCTGGTATGTCTAGTCAGAACATGCCAGACTTTTTGTTACACTGTTTAAAACAATTTTTTTCTTAAGCATAGTACAGGGCACAGAGATGAACCACTCTCCAGGGAGAGAAAAAAAAAAAAAAACAAAAAAAACCACACACACAAAGAAACCCCAACCTTCAGTGGGACAGACATGCTGTCAACTCATGAAGACTGCTGAATGAGCATCTGCCAACAACCCTCTATTCTATTCCTGTTGGTGTTGCGGTCACCGTCTAAAATGCTTTTACTTAGAGGTTTATTATTTCCAGGTACAGAAAGATTGATACTTTAGATTTACTTTAGAATGTATCATTCAAGTGAGACAAGTAATTGAAGTAGAGATAAGTTGTCAATAGCCACTGCCTCTTCATATAACAGGTAAACATATGAGGCATGCACTCTCCAGCTTCCTAGGGCTCTGGTGTCAATGGATGGAAACACATCCAAATGTAGTACCTGTAACAGAACACATTTTTAAGGTACACATGCTCTTGGTTTATATTTTTCCATGTCGCTTCCTCTGTGTATTAATTTCTTTGTTTTCATTGCCAATTATTTACAGCAACGTTGGATATAAAATATGAGAATACAGAAAATCAGAGACCAAATAAAACTGTATGTCTCTGCATACTTCTGCATTACGTTCACCATTTAATTCTCAGGATACCAAGGCAGCTTTTAGTGTAGTATGTTCTGAAGGAGTTGTAAAATATGGAGGAAACAATTTCCAACTGTGATGCATTAATACTAGTAATGAAACAACAACCTATATATTTCTCAGCTGAAGATCTCAAAACACTCAGATTAACACACAAAGCATCACAGATTAGGGGAAAAAACTTATAGCTAGGAAAACTGAAGCATGAAAAGGTAGTATGATTAAAGCAAAGCAGAAGCAAACCTGAGAAAGGTCTTTTTCCTGCCAATAGCATTTAAGGGCAAGACTCTGTATGAAGGTATCATTGAAAGCTACCAAGCATTTAGCCCCCCAAAAATTATAAGGATTTCTGTAATTTTTATGATTTGAGAGCAATCTTCTCTTTCATTCCTGCAGCACAATCTCTTCGTTCATTTTTTTTTCATTATCTGCTCAGAAAATATAACATAGAAAGACTGTATGTCAATTATGCAGTTCAACGGGTATTGCTGAAAGGTAGGGCACGTTGCTACAATACTTAATATTGCTAGGAAAATATGCTGAGCATTTTTTGCCACCAATTAATTTAGTGAGAGCTTTCACTCTTGAAGTTTCCTGTTTGTAGGACTGTTAAAGACAGAGACCTTTTCTTTATGCATTACATCTTCTGTTAAGGAAAGATTTTGTTACAATTCCTTAGTCACAGATCCTTTAGCCTCAACTGCAGAGCAGTATCAAATTTTCATCTCTGATGACTAACCATTTGGCTAAGTTCTATTTGACCTTGTGCTCTGCTGCCTCCCTTTTCATGATGCAGAGGTTGTAGTAATTGTCTGCCTCAGAGTGGTAGGTTTCAGCTCATTACATCATGGGAATAATTTAAATAGACTGAAACTATAGGATTATTTCCAATTCCATTGACTTTTTTCCTATTGCTTATCAAGGCAAAAATATTACAGGCATCACCAAAAAAAAAGACAAAAGCCTAGAGGAAGTTTCTCTTCTTAGAGGTTTCTGAAATGTTTGTTTCTAACTGTGAGCTCAGATCTTTAAGATCTTCAGTGTTCTTCCTTTGGCTGCAAATATACTTTTTTGGTTAGTAACGAAAACTACTGCCAACTTTTGCATGTTTCCTACGTTTTGTAAATGCACAGCCTTTACAATACTCTTCAAAGAAATATTCTGGAGGAGATGTGTATAATTAACCTATACTGACAGTTTGGAAAAACAGAGCAAGTTAGTCAGCAATAAAAACACTTTTTCAGGGTTCCAACTTGACAGGTCTGAATAAAGAGTCGGTTCTAAAAAGGTATCCTATGAAAAATGTCTTACAGAAAGGGTGATGAGAAGTATTAGATAATCATGGAATAAAGTGTGTGTGCACATTTGTGTGAATGCAAGTATATACACATGTAGTACAGGTGCTCTACAGTAAAAAAAAAAAAAGAAAAGTGGTGCTGCAAAAAACGTTGTTGAGACAAGCCCACGTTCATTAATATCTCAGTGGGGGTTGTATCTGATGGCATATAATAAACTCTGGAAGCAAAAGTTATTTATTTGGTGGGAAAGTAAAAAGCAGAGCAGAAAGAGAGAGAGAAGGGAAATTGACAAGGAAAGGGGAAGTGAAAGAGCATAACAAGAGAAAACACTGACCCAGGGTCTCTGGGAAACAGCATTCTAGCAGCCTAGGTGAAAGCACACAGTGTTGTGAGTGGAAAGGAGACTGTAGAGCTGTAGCAGACAACCCCCAGTAATAGAAAAGGTTGGCAATGTGCAATACCTTAGGCACCGTGTAGCAACTGAAAACACACAGCACTTAATTCTTCTGCTTTATTGTTTGATTTTAAAAGGACCTGCTAACTTGAGCATTGTCATAGTCTGGGCATTGGTATTGTCTTAATTTTTGCAATATTATATGAATAAGCATATCCATTATGTGAATAAGCATAGCCATTTGCCGATATGACAAACTGTAAGATAAAACACTAAACTGTTTAAAAATTAAAATCTAACCATAGGAATCTATTCATTAATTATTTCAAAGAAAGCAAACTTCTGCCCTAAAGACTACTTCAAGGTTGCATCACAAGCACCTTGTAAATTGCTAAATATTATTGCCTTGAATCTTACAAATTAACAAATACAGTGATTGCTGAAAGAGTATAAAAGTTATGTGGATGTGAAGGAAAAGGCTGAACTGATATTCTCCATCCCTCCTGCTGTATTCACTCATAGCCTATCCTCTAGTGTTTGAGTTTCTTACGAGATATAAAGGCCATAGTCAAACAGCATTAATTTTTTTTATGACTGATTTTCTAGTTGTTTGGCTCTAGTTGGCTCAATGGTCTTCACAGGATCCAGTAGATGATACTAAGATCAAAGAACTAAGAGAAATTTAAGCCTTTTAAATCCTTGGTTTTAGTTGTTTGGGTTTTGTTGGGTATTGGGGTTTGTTGAGGATTTTTTTCAGTCCAATGGCCCAGCCAGAGAATTCCAGACAATAGCATTCCTCTGTTTTCCAAGAAAAGAAGACCACATCCAGTTGGTGACCAGTCACTAGTGGTGTGCCCCAGGGATCAGTGCTGGGCCCTATCCTGTTCAATATCTTTATTGATGACCTGGGCAAGGGGATTGAGTCCATCATAAGTAAGTTTGCAGATGACACCAAGTTAGGAGCAGGTGTCAATCTGTTGGAGGGTAGGAGGGCCCTGAAGAGGGACCTGAACAGGCTGGAGGGCAGAGGACAATGGGATGAGATTGAACAAGGCTAAGTGTAGGGTTCTACACTTTGGTCACAACAACCCCAGGCAGTGCTATAGGCTGGGGACAGAGTGGCTGGAGAGCAGCCAGGCAGAGAGGGACCTGGGGGTGCTGGTAGATAGTAGGTTGAACATGAGCCAGCAGTGTGCCCAGGTGGCCAGGAGAGCCAATGGCATCCTGAACCTGTATCAGGAATAGTGTGGCCAGCAAGACAAAGGAGGTTATCCTTCCCCTGTACTCGGCACTGGTCAGGCCACATCTTAAGTACTGTGTCCAGTTCTGGTCCACTCAATTCAAGAGAGATATTGAGGTACTGAGATGGGTCCAGAGAAGGGCAACAAGGCTAGTGAGGGGCCTGGAGCACAGCCATATGAGGAGAGGCTGAGGTAGCTGAGGTTGTTTAGCTCAGGGGTGACCTTATTGCTGTCTACAACTACCTAAAGGGAAGTTGTAGCCAGGTGGGAGTTCGTCTCTTCTCCCAGGCAACCAGCAACAGAACGAGGGGTCACATTCTGAAGTTGTGCTGAGGGAGGTATAGGCTGGATGTTAGGAAGAAGTTCTTCACAGAGAGCGATTTGCCATTGGAATGGGCTGCCCAGGGAGGTGGTGGAGTCACCGTCCCAGGAGGTGTTCAAGAAAGGACTGGATGGAGCACTTAGTGCCATGGTCTAGCTGATTGGTTAGGGCTGGGTGATAGATTGGACTGGATGGTCTTAGAGGTCTCTTCCAACCTGGCTGATTTGATTTGATTCTATTCTATTCTATTCTATTCTATTCTATTCTATTCTATTCTATTCTATTCTATTCTATTCTATTCTATTCTATTCTATTCTACTCTATATTAAAAACTGCAAAGCATTCAGAGGTTTACCCTATTAAGAGATCCATATAAATACCTATTGAACAGAAAAAGTACTCCCAACACTGACTTAGTAATTTGATTTACTGTTTTGTTGTTCAGAATTAAAATCTTCTACCCTTACCTAAGAAAGGCAAAAAGCAGCATTTAAGAAAACAATATTAGACACCAAGTGCTAATAGGTTTGTTGATGTGACATCAGTATTTTTCTCTTTGTGACAGAAATACTTCTAACCACTTGTTATATTTTATCTGTATAGAATAGCTTCTGTGTGTTTGCGCATATATATATATACACATAAATGCATATATATTGCAAAGATTTCTGTCTTCAAGAGTCTAAGCAGTGTTACATAAGCAGTTACTCAGTTTAACCTCACTGGTAGCATTCTTTTAAAGAATAACAAGATGTGGATATAAATAAATTAAAGATGTCCTTCTGGAGCAGTTTTTTTTCTTAAAAACTGAATTAGTGTCCAACATTCACTCAGGAGGAATCAAAGACATCTGTTAAGAGGCACTATTTTTGTGTTGCTTCCAGCCTTATGTCTGCTGCTGTTCTGGGTGGAAATAAGAGAAAGCATGATACTTGTATAAATCATAAAGTAATTTACTGTAAATCAAAGTAGATATTACAATGCAGAGTTAGAAATTACCCAGTTTACTAGGCATCAGTCTTCATAAAATTACACTATTGCTCCTCTTGTCAGGAAGTGAAAGCAAAGAGTAATGCTCTGTAGTTCTAATAGTACTAATTTGGTATATTCAGGAACTACTTAGCAAGAAATGGGGCCTCATTAAGGCATTGACTAAATTTGTAAGTACAGTTTTTCATAATTATGATGAAATAGGATAGTGGTCAATTCAATACTGTTGATTGGTTAAGTAAAATTTATGGAAGTGTGAGATCACCAATGTTACTTAAGAGAAGTATTTAGAACATGAATCTGATGAAGGTGACCTTGTAAAAGTTAAAAGCAAGTAAACAGTAGGGTGAAGACAATGGATATTGTTGGAGAGGAAATCAGATTTTACCAGAGCACAACAAAAAAATTCTCAAGACGTTACCAGTAATCAAATTCTACAGTTTCCAGAGGTACCATGTCTTCTGCAAACCTTTGGCAGCTTAGTCAGAGACACCAAGAATACCAAGAGTTGGTCTTCCTTTTTTTTGTGTTTTGTTTTTAAGATTTAAAGCCACCTATTTTTTAATCTCCTTTAACAGTAAGATTAAGTAAGAAAATTACAGGATTTCCTAAGTATTATTAATTCTCTATTTTTACTCACACCATATGTGTGCCATGGACTTCAACTGCTCTAAAACCAACAAAGTTCAGAACAAGGTCCTGTGTATTTCCATGGTGTACATTAGCAAACTGTTAAAGTAGGAAATCTATCCAGTGTAGGCTTCTCTCCACCTAGTTCACAGTACAATGCCATGCAGGGCATTTCCATTTTCATGGAAATTTTACTTAAAGCCCTCTGACTGAATATCTTATTGGTCTAAATGTGCTACTGATGTATTTACTCAGAAGCTGGTACTATGTCCCTACAAGAACTTGTTTATACAAGGAATTCTTACGTAAGGAATTGACACTTCATTTTCAGTTGGGCAAATTCATCTGGCCAAACATAAAATTCAGGCTTACATGTATGTTTGTCACTGTTCTTCCTCTATATGTTACCTGGCTCGGTGAAATTGCTCATAGGTTTGCAACCAAAATCTAAGTATTGTCTCTTATCACTGAACGTTGTCCATCTTGTTCCATTCTTCAGCAACAGAAATCAAATTATGCAGCAACTTGTTCCTAAGACAGTTTGAGTGTCAAGGTCCACACAGAGTTAATTATTAAGGATCCAACAAAGATCTGTGCTCCTACTGTAGGTAGTAACAATGTGAGTCCTAAGTAAGAATATCTTATATGAGCAACATTTTTAATAAAGCCTCTTTCTTCTGTGACTATGATGTCCCAGTTCATCTCATGACTGCGTTCATTCCTGGCATTTGTTTAGAAGCTACATGGCTGCCATAGCCTCACTGCAAAATCTGAGTTAGAGGACTTTGTGTTCCTCTCACCTTCCACAGAAATCCCCTTGCTCTTCAACACTTTTGTTGCAAATATTATCTTCAATGAAGTAGGATACTATATGAATAAACAAATAAATAGTGTCATATATTTCTTTAGGAAATTTGCAATCATCTTCTCAATTCTTTCTCATTTCTCTCTGTTTATTCTTTCACTGTCACTTCTCCAGTCTGACCACTTGTCCAGTATGATCTGGCCAGGTTAACCTCAGACTTAACAAGGTCAAGTCCTGCATCTGGGTTGGGGCAGTTCTTGTTACCAATATGGGGTGGGGGGTGGCATGATAGGGAAAAGCCCTGAAGGAAAGGATTTGGGGTTATTGGTGAATGAAAAGTTGGACATAAGCCAACAGCACGCACTCGCAGCCTGGGAGGCCAATTGCATCCTGGTGTGCTGGTTTCAGACTATTTGGAATATTTTAATGAGAGAAATTAGATTGCTGACTGTGAAAACAAAATATAGTGATATCTAAATTATCCATTCATTCTGCTGGGACATATAAAAGCAAGGACACAAACACAGATAAGACAGTCTCTGCCTGGCTTTTCCTGTATTAACTCTTCTGCCTGACCCCGCACAGCTTCCAACTAATCATTCTGCTTCTAACACCTCTTGTTGACCTTTCCACATCACCTTGCACATAAGGGAGAATCTGAGATAAGGGAGGGGGTGGAAAGAAGGTGGAAGACTGGTTGGGAGCCCTCCTGGTCATTCTGACTGCTGGGAGGGGTCTTGTATTTCTGTATAAATTCTAACTTTTATATTACTGTATATAGCTGCAAATACCTGTAATATATTGT
>VWZI01007943.1:304657-315577 GCA_013396835.1 Psilopogon haemacephalus | reverse complement strand
GCCTGATGCCAACCAGCATGGCTGCACCAAGGGCAAATCATGCCTGATAAATTTGGTGGCTTTCTATGACAGCGGTGGACAATGGAAGGGCAACTGATGTCATCTACCTGGACCTGAATAAGGCCTTTGACTCTGTCCCACATGACATCCTTGTCACCAAGCTGGAAAAACATGGACTTGATGGGTGGACAACTCGCTGGATAAGGAATTGGCTGGATGGTCGCACACAGGGAGTGGTGATCAAGGGCACAATGTCCACCTGGAGACCAGTGACAAGTGGCGTCCCTCAGGGGTCCGTGCTGGGACCAGTGCTGTTTAACATCTTTGTCAGTGACATGGACAGAGGAATCGAGTGCACCCTCAGCAAGTTTGCAGATGACACCAAGCTGTGTGGCACAGTCAACTTTCTAGAGGGCAGGGATCCATCCAGAGGGACCTGGACAGGCTGGAGAGGTGGGCCCAGGCTAACCTCATGAAATTCAACAAGGCCAAGTGTAAGGTCCTGCACCTGGGTCGCTACAATCCCAAGCACAAATCCAGGCTGGGTGGTGAGTGGCTGGAGAGCAGCTCTGAGGAATAGGACCTGGGGATCTGGGTGGATGAGAAGCTCAACATGAGCCGACAGTGTGCACATGGGGCCCAGACAGAAACTGTGTCCTGGGTTGCATTAAGAGAAGTATGGCCAGCAGGGCAAGGGAGGTGATTCTCCCCCTTTACTCTGCTGTCGTTAGACCCCACCTGGAGTACTGTGTGCAGTTCTGGAGCCCCCAGCACAAGAAGGACATGGAACTGCTGGAGCGAGTCCAGAGGAGGGCCACAAAGATGATCAGAGGGCTGGAGCACCTCTGCTATGAGGACAGGCTGAGGGAGTTGGGACTTTTCAGCCTGGAGAAGAGAAGGCTTCCAGGAGACCTTATTACTATAAGGTCTTCCAGTATCTGAAGGGGGCCTACAGGAGGGCTGGGGAGGGACTATTCACAAGGTCTTGTAATGACAGGATGAGGGGGAAAGGGTTCAAACTGGCAGAGGGGAGATTTAAATGGAATGTTAGGAGAAAGTTCTTCACAGTGAGGGTGGCAAGACACTGGAATGGGTTGCCCAGGGAGGTTGTGGCTGTTCCCTCCCTGGATGTATTCAAGGCCAGGCTGGATGAGGTCTTGAGCATCCTGATCTAGTGGGAGGTGTCCCTGTTTATGGTGGGAGGTTGGAACTGGATGATCTTTGAGGTCTTTTCCAACCTAAACCGTTCTATGGTTCTATGATTCTATAGGTATCTCTGGTTGCCTCTCGATTCCCAATCAAAAAATATTGCTTGGCTTCAGTAAAATTGCACAGTGCTATAAAGATCAGATTCTGCAGTCTCGTTTGCTTTTGCCTTTTGAGTTGTCTTTTTCAAGTCCAGCCTTCGGCACAAGCAGATTGGAAGAGGTTCAATAATCTATAATAATCAGGAAATCATTCAAGTTTCTTGATTCTCCCTGAGTGGCATAACAAGGCTCTGTAGCTGGCAGAGATCCAACCTTAATTGGTATAAGAACAGACCACAGACAAGGCCGTGGTCATCCATAGGCATATGTGATGGATAACTGCTAGTGCAGCACTTTCAGCCATCAGTCTTTAGAGAAAAAAGACTCTGATAGCTGTATAAAACATGTCTTGCATCAGCAAAAATGACCACATAGTTAGCTCGCACTGTCTCAGAGCTTTTTTTTTTCTGATTTCTGATTAACATTACCATGGTTTAAACTCAGTCCAGTACATGAATAATAAAATTAATAAAACTATTAAAAATGCTTTTATTGAGATATTATGTGAAGAGAAAAAAAAAATCTATATATTACTATTGATTCATGATAGACAACATAATGATAAGGTTTTTGTTATATTTCTTAGAGAATATCCTCAAAATTATTAGCCTTCTTAATAAAATAATTTCTCTCCCCGAAGTATTTTATTTTTACTTCTGTTTTTAACTACAGTCTTCATTTTAATTTCAATGTACGTGATCCCTATGACTGAAACACGAAGGGACTTTTTTCTCTTTAAAGATGTTTTTTTAAACTCTTCCATTGCCGTCCATCAAAAAATACCACATGACAGACTGTGATTGACTTAGAAGACACAAAATGCATGTGAATTCCAGTGCTATACCAGAGAGGAGTAACTGGTAAAAGTTGTAGGAGCAAACCCATATTTTAAATTACATGTATTCCAATATATTATTTTGGTTGCTCTTGCAAAATTTATATTAAAGTCCATTTTGTGTACCAAAGAAAGATAAGAATAGATCGTTTGCTGGTTGAAGACAGCCACCCACTAATTTTCACCTCTGCCAGGACACCAGTATATACATACACCAGTGACCTAAATGATTTTCCTTTATTATATCTTCATTACTACTATTATTCTTCAGTGAACTGACAACATCTCTTGGGAGATGTTATAGTATATGATTGTCAAGAAGTGGCAAGACACGAAGATAATTTTCAGGTTATTACTGTCATGAGATACAGACACTGAGAAAAACAGACAATAGAAAAGGTCATCTAGAGAAGCTTTTTGTCCAGATTAGGGTTAGAGTTGCTTTCTCTCTTACACTACAGAAGCTTTGGTGTATGGAACAGGAAAATCTTACATAGGTGTAATTGCATTTTTAGATTATTGTGCTGACCCCTCTCTCTCTCCTTTCCCAGCTTCTCTCCCTCTTCCTAATCCCTCTTTTATTTTCTTTAAATCGGTTTCCCTCCTTCCACGGTCCCCCCCTCGGTTCGGGAAGGAGCACGTTTTACCCCTTCCTTGCGTTTCGCGGGCATAACATAGGCGCGTCGGGATTTATTCTGTGTATAGCTTCTCTGTTCTCCCAAGCTCTAGTTGTTAAACTGTTATACCTGACCTTTGAGCGATATTTGTGTCTTTTCTGCCGACCGAAACCCAAAAGAACCGGTGAGGAGGGCACTAGGACCCCCTCGTCCCACAGGATACCGCATTTATTTAGTGCTATCCCGTGACAAACACCAAGTTTCTAAAAGTCTTTGATATAATGCATTTTTGTTGTGGTGTTTGTTGTTGTTATATACTACAGATAAGAATAATTTCTTTCAGTTTTGTTTATTTTTATATCACATGTACAGTGTACTAATTCCATACTACTTCTAATAGCAGGACACTCATTCAAATGAATGGTATCAACTCTAAAGACTGTATGTAGAGCAGACATGATTTTACAGAAGAAAATGTTTCCAGAGCTGAAAAACACAGGGCAGCCATTGACCTGACCATTGTTTTTGTAGTGTACTCTCAAATATCTGCCACTCTATTGTTATGTTCCATGTGCAAGAACTTTTGAGAACCTTAAGAGCATTCTGTTCAGCTCAGGTCTGGGGTCCAGCTAGAGTAGAATTTGACCTGATTGTTGAACTGATTAAATGATTTACAACTAAGAAAGAAAAGGTTGCTTTCTCCCATCCTCCACCATTGCCCACAGGTTCTTCTCCTCTCCCTGTCTTTGGTATCAAGGCTAGTGATCATCTGGCTTCAGCGTGAGTCAAATCAGGAGGCTAATCCACTGTGCTGATCTTTAGGTGGGACCACTTGACATTTTCAGTGTAAATTCATCTCTCTGGAAATCCTTCACTATACTTTGGCTATTTAAGGAATTTAAGGTAAATAGAAAATGTGATGAACTCAATATAATGCCTGCATTATGTAGCCAAAGATTAATTATTTGAATTCTGCCCTTTTATGGCCAGCTGGAGAATTGTTGCAAATTATTTTGGTTACATACCTACCTTGGCAAAATCCTACTCTTCTTTAGTGAGTATGGCTTAAAAAGTCAGAGAGAAAATAGATATCACATCCCGGTGAACTGGGAATTACTAGTACTGCCAAGAACAATGGAGGAAGATTTCAAATAAATTTTCTTACCAATCCTAAAATAAAGTTATGGTAAAAACATTCACAAAGAGAGGAAAGGTCTGTTTACAGACAGCTGGGGCCTATTTAAAATATTTAATAGCAAAAAAAGAGATAAGAGATATGAGATTGGGATCTGGGATATTTATAGCAAATGGTAAAAGGAAATCTGGTCAACAGGGAGAGAACTAAGAAGGATAAAGACCAAGGAAGGACATAATTTCTATCATCTTTGTGGTGCAATTTCTCTTTAAGGGGAATCAGAGAAGAATGGAAGAGCAATTTAAGAACTTTCAGCACAAATTTGTACATTGAGCATCCTATGACTAGGTAGGCAAGAAATGAAAGACTATGTAGCTGCAGAGAAAGGAACAAAATACAGACTCTACACAGTATTGTGGCTTTTATCTATACCCATTCAGTTGTGAGCAGGACTACCATATAGTGAATATTAGGCAAAATGTATACTATAAGGAGTTTCCCTTGTTATTCTCTTGAAAGGGATGCTAGACTTTCATAGAAAACTGTACTCTTCTACAGAATTTTGCTTGATGTTTCATATGAACTATAAAAACCATTATTTTCTGTTAGTGTTCTCTATGTAAGAGTTTCTGTAGCATCAATTTAGTCTAATCCTAAATTCCATAGGATTCTCCCATGAAAGACCACCAACACATCTTTAGTAAAGTAATATATGCAAATGCTGCATTTACTCCTGCCCTCAGCTGGGCCCTTAGGTCTGTTACATGAAATAATTTTTTTGGTGTCACTTATTTATATTGTTTACTGCATGATCTGTTACCAGCTTTCATGCAATGTAGTCTAGTTGCATGAACTTGCCAAATTCTGGCTCAAACTATAATATATATCATTACTTACTCCATTCATAAATGGATTTAAAATGGAGGAGTCAGGAGTATAATAAAATAAATGACAGAAAGAAATGCATTCTGTTTAATGAGGAGATCAACAACAAACTGCTTCTCAGATATTTTTGTCAGAATAACAATTCTTTTTTCACCTCTTCTCTAAATAGACCTATGTAAGGCAGTGTCCCTGGTACATAATAAGATGTAAGTGAGGTTTATTCTATTGACTTTGTAAAACAATTCTTAATATTGCTTATAAAATTCTGCCAGAAAGTGCTCATTTTAATCATCAGTCAGCATTTTTATTATATTATAATCCTTAATTGATTGACGTTTAATCACAGTCTTTGTATTTTACTATCCCCTGTCTCATAAGAGGCAATTTTCTCTTTACTGTAGTTTAACAGCTGATGAAAAAGATTTAAGGAAACCTATAAACTTAAGATTGGTTAATGGTCTCTTATAAAAGAATATTACACTTCTAGGATCCATTGCACAGATGTGATACTCAATTGTAGAAATGTGCATGGGGTTTATTAAATTACAGCACAAATCTTCAGTCTTCTGAATTATTGTTCATGTTGGTATTGTTAGGCAAATGGGGAGACACATTATTGCTTCCAGTTGTTCGAATTACTGTGGTGTAATACAGTCAGAGACAGCTGGCACATTGCTCTAGGCAAATGCACAGCTAGAGCAGCTGCAGAGTTCTGGGCCCCAAGCGAAGGTCCAGCACCGCTGAGTCAGTACTGGGTGGCTCATCAAAAGATGTCCAGAAATTAAACAAAAAAGTTGCTTTTTCTTTGAGCTAGTGTGCTGAATTTTATGCAGCTAATTAATCTAGCCTTTTCTGATTTGTATGGAAACCGGTGAGCAAGCAAATGCAACAGCAAAACCATATATACTAGATGTATTGCAGAGGGTGAACTGCAAATATGATTTAGTTTACTTATGAAGGCACATAAGAAGATGAGAAGTTCTTGGCTGTGGCATGAAGGGTTAACGTTTTGACAGATTTTGAGTTCTACTGAGTGATATTTAAAAATTAATATACAAGTGTAGATTGCATCTGACAGTGTGAGAATGTTGTGTAAAAATCAAAGGTCTTGTGATTTAGATCATAGCTATTAGATTGTTAGATAATACATCCATTCTTTATGGGTTTAAAGATCACAAGAGATCATTCAAATAACTAAAATCATCCTCTTTGAATTCTTGCATGGCCCGAACTGCTGTATTTCATTCAATGCATTCAAATTCCAGCCCAGTAACTTTGATTAAACATAACTTCCAGGAGGGCAATGAAGACTTCCATTATTCCATAATTTCACAAGTCCCTAAGTAATTTCTTAAAATAGTTACAGTTAAAATTATTAATATTATTCTACATTGAACTGCTGTCAACTCCAGCTTTTGTGTCTCATTGTGGAATGGAAAGAGCTACAGGGAGCTTTGAGAGCTTTGCTCATCTTTAGGCTACTAACAGGAGTGAATTTTTTTCTCCTGAGAGGAAACCACTTAACTTTAAAGGCAGATGAGGAGAAAACTGCTATCAGAGCCATTTAGGGTAGTGGAGCAGAGGTAGCACCCTAGAGCTTTCAATTTCCAATCCAGAATTTCTTTGCTAGACCACAAATGAGAGTTGGGGGAGGCCTAAATTTTACCTGTGCTCCTTCAAACAACATGATCATGCTTTAGTTACTGAAGACTTTGTTTTAATTTTAACTTATATCTGTTCCTGTAAGATAATTATTATTAAAGGATTACATAAATGTTCATATTACTAATTTTAAACTAGTGTGCATCTTGTTAGTCTTTTGGCTGTTTTTCTGTTCTCCAGAATTTTGTTTAGAAGCACATGATATTTGATTATTTTTCTGCATAACTTGGATGATTATGTGAGCAAACATCTAGAATGGCAAATTGGAAAAATAGGAGCTGCAAATAAAATCTAGCCAAATCAGATAAGATATAGATAGCAATATGCACTCAAGAAGGTGCAACAAAATATTAGAAGCCTTGTGGGAGCTTGATCTACTCTTGCTTCTGTTTACCATCCAAATTTGAGTGGTTAGGTCCTCTACCAGTTTTTGACAATCAGTGTATAGCAAACTCGCTAATCCTTTTTGTCAGCTGCATCTAGCTGGGAGATCACAACTTTTTCTTGACTGATAATCTTTAGACTATTATCTGTACTTTGTGTGAACTAAGAGCCTTTTGCTGCTGTCTGGTTTACACTATGCTACACATTCAAAACATGCAAAGACTAATGTTGGGACATCTTCAGAGACAACTAGTTTTCTGTGCAGGGCTTCCTTTATATNTATATATATATATATATATAAAACAGCACCTTGGAGTTTCCCAGTCATCCACTGATCTTTTTAGCTCAGCATACTTGCCAAGAATTGCCACTCCTCTAGAATCTGAAACTAGCTTGAATATGAATTAAATGGTGGGGTGCATGTGGGGTGTTGGTGCACAATAGGGTTTTTATCTCTGGTCAGTGGTTGATTCCACAATGGAGAGGTAATTTGATGCTTTCTGAGGGGTCCCTGGGATTCTAAAACTTGAGCTCCCTTTTTGGCAAAAAATAGATGTACACAGTTGTGTCCAAATGACACCCGTTTAATAGCATTCTTTAACAGGGATGAAGGTATGTTTCCCACAATCATAAGAGGTTGAAAATGAGTCTGTAGGATGTTACTTGGCTAAGTTCCTGTTTGTATGATTATTTTCTCATTCTTTTGGAATTTTATTGTATTATTAACGATATGTGAGGGAGTTTAGAGCCTTAGATGAGCATCTTTTAAATTATTTTATACCAAGTGAATTAATTGAGGCTACCCTTATAAATCCATGCCAGCTCACTACATGCTTACATATTGCAAAAGCCTTTGACTTTGTCGTTTGAATTTTTCCAAATGGTACATTTTTCCATAATGTCCACAGGAAATAATAATAAGAAAAAATAAGATAGGCTAAGTGGGGCTCTCTCTTCTCTGTATTTCAAACTGTAAAGCCAAGGCAGAATTGTGTCTTCTAGGTCAATAGGTCAGATTATTGTCACTTGGGATCGCGGGGTATTGCCCCATTGTTAGTATAAGTTTTACAGACTCAAGTCATGGTTGCAGTGAATATCCGTATCCATTTGCTGCAGAGCAAATGTGAGCAGCTCTGAAATGTTGCTGAAGCAAATCTGCAGAGCTCATTTGCGTGAAGCTTCACAACCACCCCATGTCCCTGTGCTCTACTCCCTACCCAGCAACAAAACATTCAACTCTGTGAACAAAGATAAAGAGGCAGAGCAGTTCCATTGGCATTTGGTGTGCGTGCTATTCAGCAGGTGTGTGCTAAATTGCATTAGACTTAATGCTAGGAATTGGATCACTAATTGGGCACCAATGTGAAGATTTTTTTTTTCTTTTTCATTTGGGACTTGAATTGCAACACTTATATCCCTTTAGGCAAGACATCACAACCTTCCTATCCCAAAGCAACAGCGCTACCGCTTGAGCTAAAGGAGAATCTCCATCAGCTAACAGTTTACTGTATATCCATCCTGTTTCTGTGCTGCAAGCCACAGTAAGGAAAAATAATTATAATCCCTTAGTGATTTATAATCATTGTGGTTTTGGAGTTCTGTCTTTTTCTAACTTTTCATTTCTTTTGTTTCTGTGTAAGATCATTTTTTATGAAATAAGCAAAAAGTGCATTGGTTCTCAAAATTCAGGTGAAACAGGTTTTCAGTTTTCAGGGAGGCTGAAGAAATAAAGTATGATCAATATTTTTGTCTCTCCTCATTTCTCAGTTCCTTCAATCCTACTATTTCAAAACCATGAAATCTTTTCTCACTGCCCTTCCTTTACAAGCCACAAAAGGTTTTAAAAGGAACCTAATGTTCAACTTATAAAATCTGAGAAATGGTAGTCTTTCTACTCTTGAGAAATAGGGCACTCAGGTCCTAGACAGAGTAGCTACGTCCAAGTAGAAGTATTCAGCCCCTTGTGAAATCAAAATGCTTAGTTGTCTACTTCTGAGAGGCTGCCTGACTTGAAGAACACACAGCTGATAGATTTCATCTGTTGCACCTCAGCTGTGAGAAGTAGATGGTTATAGATTTCTTCCCTCTGCTGAGAGTTAAATATCCTGAGCTTCAAATAAGATAGAATCATAGAGTAGTAGGGGTTGGAAGAGACCTCTGGAGATCGAGTCCAACACTGCCCACCCCCCACTCCCTGACAAAGCCGGATCACCTAGGGCAGAGGTGTTTCTCAAGTACTTCATGATCTGTGGACAACAGAAGTACATACATGCATATTATTAAACTCAACCATATTTCTGCTTAGTCATAATGCTAGACATAACATTCCTGTTTTCACATAGGCTATTGATATTGTTAGAAACAGATTTTAAAGGCAATTGGAACGGTGGAACTTTTTCCCCACCCCTCTTTCTCTAAAATGACTTAATGCCTGTTAATTAATACCATTTTGCTAGGTAAGTTGTTTTCTTTCTTTATGTAGTTCTGTAATAGGAATAATAGTCTACTGTCCTTCTGTTAGCCAGAATATATGACAAGAGAAGCTTCAGTAGAAGAGTCCTTATTTAGTTATGGAATTGAGGATATTCATAATTCGAAATGCTCCAAGAGAATCTCAAGTATGAATGCAAGTGCTCTTGTAATCAACTCTAAGTTAAAAGCTTAGAAAGCAGCAGAGATAGATCATTTTATGATAATTGAAGATTTCCTCATCAATTAAAATTTTCATTCAAAAGAAATTTTGTTACTTGTTCTTTCCCTCAGTAGAAATTCTTCTTGCTCTTAAAACACCTTCAGATTTAATTCCTAAGAAGTCCTGCCAGTCAGTACTAATAGTTGAAGCTTCAGCATTATCTTGTAAGTAATTATTGTTTTTCAGTTTCCTTCTCTTTCCAACTAAAATTTAAATAATTTTCTAGAAAATCGGGCACTCAGGGAAATATAATATGAAACCATGAGAATGGTGAGGCCCTGGAACAGGTTGGCCAGGGAGGTAGTTGGGGCCACTTCCCTGGAGGTGTTTAAGGCAAGGCTGGATGAACCTGGTCCAGCCTAATCTAGGGTAGCGTGTTCCTGCCCATGGTAGGGGGTTTGGAACTAGATGAGCCTTGTGGTCCCTTCCAACCCTGACTGACTCTACGATTCTATGACAGTCAAAATTACAGAGATCTAAATGAAGGGATTGAAGGGATTGCCTTATTTAGCCCACTTCCTTCCTGGAAGGGTTTTGGGGTAGGTAGGGGGTGGTTGAGGGTATCTTTGTCTCAAGTGACTAGTTCTCTATGGCAAAAAACTCTCTGATCAAAGATGATTTTTTTTTTTTCATATTAATCATTCTAACTGTATCGCCCAAGAAGAGGGAAGAAATGAATGCACAGAAGCAGAACACAAGTGTCTTTCAGAGCTAAGCACAATTTCACCTGCCCCAGAGACTACTCCCTTGCAGATCCATTTACACAGTTTCAGAGAATTTCAGAGGCATTTACTTTTCACTTGCTCACAGCCAAAACTTGACACCTGTTCCAGAGAAGAAAATCAGAAGATATGTGGTTGAAATAATATGTGTGTGGTATTATTTCCTCCTGATGACCGCAAAGTCCTTCACAAAAACTTCTCTAGCTCTGAATGCCTAGATGTTCCTCCTTGCAACTCATTCATCATCAAACATTTTTGCATAAACAGAATATGGAGTCATTCTCTGAATACATCATTTCTCCCACTCATTATTGATGAGTTAAAGGTTATCAATAACTCAAGGAAATACAATAAATCATCTGTCTTTTGTCACTGTTATATATTCTTTGTATGCCCTGTACTTAAAAGTAACTTCTGGGGCTTACTTGATGTGATTTTAGCTTTTGTTATAGAATAGTTACATATCACTAAATGAAGCAAAAGACTACAAACAACTCAATTCCAGTCAGTCATGTCAGTCTTCAGAAAGAAGGAAAGAAAGAAAAAAAAAAGGCATCTAAGCCTACAACGGCTTTTAGTTTAGAAAGAAAGAAAATTAAGAAAGAAAGAAAAAATATAATGAAGGAAGGGAGGAAGGAAGGGAGGAAGGAAGGGGGGAGGGAAGGGGGGAAGGGAGGAAGG
>VWZI01007943.1:225419-296991 GCA_013396835.1 Psilopogon haemacephalus | reverse complement strand
TTTTCCCTCCCCTTGTCATAAATGTCCCTTAGTGACTGCTTCCAACCAAACGCCTTATACCACTGCAACATAGTGGGTAACACAATGTGAGACATTGGAGTTTTTAGGAGGGACAAAGAAATACAACTTTTTTTTTTGTTTTTTGTTTTTTTTTTTTTAATTATTATTCCACTGCTGTATTGCTAATTTCTATTAAGTTCTTAAGTTTGGGGGTGTCTATTCGGCTGAAGGTTGGCATAGCATCTGTTTTTCACATTCAAGTTTTCTAAACTGGAAGAACTTGCTATGACTCTCTGTAATATGGCAATCCTCCTCCACTAATCCCCAGACAACTGTTAAAAACACAATTCTCAAATTCCAGGTTGAGTAGATTCTGTCTTAGCTGCCAAATTTTCCATTACTATTCTCTAAGTCAGCTAATAAGTGCTGTTTGGTAGAAACAGCAGGAAAGAACAGATGATGCAATTTTTCCTAGAAATAAACACATTTTATTTTGGCAAGGCAAATTACTTTAAAAAAAAAAAAATCAGTTTGGATCATGTGTTCTGCTAAGGAACTGTAATTCACAGTGGACTGTGGTCAAACTTCCTTCCCAAAACAGGAATTATAAGGCTGAATTATTCAGAAATTTTCTTAGGGACAAATACTCCTTCCTCCGATTTCAGTCTGGTGGATTATGTGACAGGAGAGATTCTTTCTGCCTCCTTTCATATTGAAGCCAGATCAGACCTACAATGGAAAGCCCTGTGGATCTTCTTTTCTCTTGATTTCCCTTTTTCCACCCTGCCAGGCTCCTCAAATTCCACCTATTCTTATGCTTATATCAACCAGTCAGTTTTTAAAAGTTCCTCTGTCGGTTTTGATCACCTTTTCTGCTATCATTGCTGCTTTTTAAGATAAGTTAGGACCCTCTAGGGAAACACTGTACCTGTGCACGTTACCACTAATTGACTTCCACATGGCTTTCTAGAACTGCTGCCTTCAGCCCTCTACTCTTGTGGGTAAGGAGTGCGTGAACGGATTGTTATTATCTCTCCTCCTAGCCAATACAGGCAGGAGATCTAAATAAAACTCAAATATTTAAATCCACTTGGGTAATTTGGATTGCATACTCTCAATGCAAGTTCCCAAAACACATCTTTACAGTACTTATTTCCCATTTATTTACCATCCTTCTTCTTCGGACCTTAATAATGTAAGACAAACCATTGGTCTGATTTGTACAGTTCTGAAACATAGTCATTGTTTTCAATTATTTTTCATGTTATAGTCTCTGATCATTTATTTTTTATGCTTAGTTATGCTAATTAGGTTAAAAGCCTCTAGTTGTAAGCGGAATTTTTCTTCCACAGTGTTTGGAAGTTATTTTATATGGGCTGTGACAATCCATGTGTTTATAAATTAACAGGATATAACATTCTAAGAGGTCTGGCCAAAGGAGAATAAAACAATAATGATAGGTATTTTTAAAATTTCTTTTCAGTGGAGAAAATCCTGTAAGTACAGAATGAAATTTGCATAACTGGCAGTTAATGAATTATTTGAGTAAAGTAGCAAACTAAATACTGAAAACATGTTTAAACAACACATTTATCACTTTCATTAGACTTTAATAATTGTACTCCCTGAATCACATAGTCGCATGAATGACTTTTGCAACCATTGTTTCAGAAAATATATCAGTGAAGAAATAATTCGAGCTTTTATCATAATTTAGGTAAATTTGGCACATGAAAAGTTATTTCCTGTTCAGGAAAACACTGAATCTAGTAGATAAGATATTACATTGCAAACGATTTGATAACAAAAACAATTACATATGAATGGTGGTAACACCCGGCCCTCAGATATTTATAAATATTTGTTAAATCCCCGTTCAGTCTTCTCTTCTCCAGAATAAAAAGCTCGAGGTCACTCAGTCTCTCCTCATAAGGCAGTGTTCCAGTCCACTAATCATCCTCGTAGCCCTCCATTGGGCCCTCTCCAGCAGATCCCTGTCCCTCTTAAACTGGGGAGCCCAAATCTGAATGCAGCAGTCAAGATGGGGGCAGAGTAGACGGGGAGGAGTCTCCTTCTCTGGATACTTTGCAGGTCCATCTGGTTACATTCCTCTGTGACCTAAGGCAGACTATATGGTCCTGCTCTGGCAGGCGGGCTAGACTTGATGATCTCTTTGGGTCCCTTCCAACCCCTAACATCCTGTGATCCTGTGAACCATGTGTTAAGCAATTTTTGTGTGTCCTTAGTCAAGGTAGAGGAGTATGCTGAGGTAACTGGAAATTGATGGTCTCTCCCACCCTAAATTTTATTTAGACCTCAGACTTGCTTTAATACAAAACCAGGTCACTTGCAAATTCAGCTAGAATTTTCTTGAAATTAGAGGTAGACTCTAAGGTTGTTTAGGATGAGGGATCATAATGAAAGTCAGAAGTTAACAGTGAATACAGTCCTGATATAATTCTGAATACAGGATCAGGCTCTACAGACTTGCCCTGAAACGCTTGAGAGTTCTGTAGTTACCTTAAACCCACCATTACCATGAATTGTAATGTATTAATAATAATAATAAAGGTAATCAGAATGAAGAATGAAATACAAAGAATTAAAAGGTAAACACTGGGATACAAAGTGTTGATTCTGCTCACCAGAGTGTGCAAGTGATGCCATTTAGTACAAGTGAGTAATTAGATCAGGGTTCAGATAACCTCACACTCTTCGAGCTGGTACTTTAATAGCAAAGTGACACTAACTACATCTTAGAAATAGCAGCGAGGTCCTCATCTGCCAAAGGCAAACATAGTCATGAAAGAGATTAAATTAATTTTCACAACTGGAGAGCGTCCCCAAATTACACAGTCCCAGACACTGCACACTTCTCGGAGTGGTGCTTGCAAGCCCAATTTTTGTTTCCATTGAAACATCTCCCCTTGTATTTGGGGTTGGGTTTTTCCTCTACACACTCTCCTAAATATTCTCAGTGGTGCCTGGTGGTAGGATAAGGAGCTATTGATACAAATTAGAACAGAGTAACTTCAACATAAACATAAGGTAAAAAATTCTTTACTTTGAGGGTGATGGAGCACTGGAACAGATTGCCCAGAGAATAATTTCTCTAGAGGTATTCAAAACCTGCCCAGACACGCTCCTGTGCAAGCTGCTCTAGTGAACTTGCTACCTGGACTAGCTACCTGGACTATATGATTTCCAGATGTCTCTTCCAATTGCTGCCATTTTGCTGTTCTGTGAAGCCAAAGTATCTCTAAACACAGCTTACTGTGCCCACTGATTTACAAGGTGTTGCACTGTTACTGGACCTGCCAAATGATTTTCACAATGCTGGGAGCAGGCTGTCATTGAAAAAGACTGAAAAAAGAGCTACTGGATGCATCTTTGAGCACCATGTAGGAATTCTTTGAAGGTAAAGGAGAAAACTTTCAGGAGGGGACTAATCTACTCTTGGGTCTTTGGTGGTGCCACTCTAGTTTCAGTTAGTCTTGTATTCATTATAGTTGAAAAACAAATAGAAAATCCCTAGCATGACAAAATATTTTACCATCAGTTTTCCATCATAAGTGAGCTCACACAGTGCAGTGCTATATAAAGGTAAAGCATGTCTACACTAATTATCTTTGGTTTATGTAATAATTTTTTTTCTTAAACCCACATTAATTATTTATTTAGTTAGTTATTTTGTTATATATTTATCCATCCCCTCCCCAACATTAAAGAACCAGGACGCTCTATCCTTATTTTTAGGTTTCCAGGTGATCCATGACATCTGAAAGAGCACTGTAAGGAAAGGCTGGAAAGCATGCAGGGATTAATAACACTTTTGCCAAGTGATTAATTTTGCAGGCCTGAAAACCTGACATTTTGCATTCTGTCAAGATCAGAGCCATTTTTAAGCTGTTTAAGTTGTGGTTATTTTCTCACATCTGTTTCCTTGAAAACTAATTGTAGATCTGAAGTTGCCAGTTTTAAATAATTCATAAAAACATAAATCCAGAGGAAAGTGGCAAAGGTATACAGGAAACCAATGAAGTACAAAGAAAAGGGTCAAGTCAGCTGTAGTTATCTGAGAGCTTCTCCTACTCCTGAAGTACTTAATTAGGCCTGTCTGACTGTTTGGCCTTGGGTTGATTTTTTTCTTTCAAGAGAGCTGTTGACCTGATGATATATTAAAACACACTGAGCTGTAGCTTCAAAATGGTTACTGAAAACATTTGTAAATGCTATTGTTTTGGCAATTGGGGAAAAAAAAATGCAGCCTGGCTAGTGGGATTCATACATCTATAATTTTTTTTATTTCATGCTACTGAATAGCCTTTTAGCTCTACCAATTACACAGATCAGCAAGACAGCATCATTTAATGTAGGCAACAAAATGCCCAGAAGACCTGTATCTATGAAAACATGTGCTTCCACAAGTTTTGGAGGGTCTCCCGACCAGGCACTTAATTGAACTGATTCAACTAAGCCTTTATAAACTTTATAGCTTCTGGAATTATTGCTGAGCTTACAGAAACATTTTAAAGATTACATCCTCAAAAATTCTAGATCAATTATTTTACAGCAGGAGTAGATCTCTTGTTTTAAAATGCCTCTTTGTGCTGATCTATCATTTTTCCTAATATAGGCTATTTTTTTAGAACTAATTAGTAACTTATGCCCTGGAGAAAATTCTGTCTGTTGGTTTGTCCCATTCTTAGAAAAAAAAAGATTTTTTACACTTTTACTCACAGGATGAAACTCATATTCTGTGAAGAAAAGACACTGAAAGGAAGAATTAAAAGGAAGGGGGAAAACCCAAAAACTAAACACAAAACCAACCAAAAAAAAGCAATCCAGACTGAACAGAGCTGTAGCTACAGCTGTTTAGAGAGAGGAAAGGGTTTTCTCTTTCTCTTGTTTGCTAGTCCAAGGCTTTCCTCACTAAGAGCTGTTCAAATGAGCATTCCTATGATTATTAAAGCTGCTCTCCTCTTAATAATTTGGATGTGACTTTTCCCCTTTCCCCCTCAGCATGGTACAAAGCAGACTTCTGGTTTATATTTTGTTGTCGAAAGGGAGGCTGTCAGGGTTGACATTCTGAAATATCCATCTGGCTCCTTAAATGCTATCATGTCTCTTTTGTTTTCCCAAGTCTCCGATGAGGAGATGTTTGTCACTTAATTGCTGCTGAGGATCACAGATGATGGTTTATAGGTTTAGGCAAATTGCAGGCAGCACTTTGTTAACAAACGGTAGAGCACAATGGTACTTCATAATTATCCTATAGAGCTCAATTGGCCCTTAACGGCACCTGCATGTACAGCATCAGGGAGCCTTGTTTCAACACAAAAGCTCCTTCTTGTTAATTAACCTGTGTGCACTTGTTACAAATGAAACCTATTTGTTTCCACTTAATATATTTGCAGCTAGTTTAAATATTCATTTATTATTATGCTTGTTAAGTGAGGAGTGGAGAGGAATAGTTTGGATCACTTTCATTAGTATGCATTGAGTTTAAAAGAGGTAGCAAATAGACCAATATGTCAAGTGTGTTCCTTTGTGCTTTCCTTCTTCCTGCTCTGTAGGCCCCCAAATTAGGCTAACAAAGATGTATATCTATTGCTGATTGAAATAATACAGACGGAAGAAGTATAGGAGTCTCTGCAAAAATCAACAATTTCTCTGAAAGGGGCTTTGTATCAAATGACAAATGCAATTCATTCTAGGTGAAAAATGCCTTTTTATTGCATATTTAAAACGAATATGCAAAAAGCTGTGAAATCAAATCGAATCCAGTGTGTTTAAATGTTATGCCTTTATTCATGCTGCTCTAGCACAGAAGCCTTTGAATCTTTAACCAAAGAATTTAAATCTGTATTGTCTTTTTTGAGCAAATCAACCATTGCTCTTTAACTGATAGACTTAAACTGATAAAAATTATAGTGTATTTATTATAGACTGTAAGCACATATAAAGGACCATTAATTCAGCTGTATAAAGAAATTAAGGAACAACCATTTTTGTTGTTACCTTGTATTTTAATATAGAATTTTTTTTTAAATGGCAGGAGAACAAAATCTCTCTCCAACATCAATTTTTTTTTTTTAATTATTTGTTCCTTTTTGGGTGGCTTTGTGACCTGAATATTTCCAGAGTTCCTTTTTAACATGAGTAGTCTTACAGATAGTATAGATTGCAGGGGAGTTGTAGCTGAGCAGTGAGAAAAATAGATCAGATTTTCTACTGCTGTTTTGCTTGACTTTTTGGAGATATTTCTAAAGTATATCACTGCTAGGGAATCTTATCCAATATAGCATAATTCCTTATGAAAAAGAAGTACAGAGATCTTTGTCTCTTCACTAGCCAGTGTGAATCCTGAATACTTCCATTTCCTTGTAAGTGATTTACACCAGCAGTACAGACTATGAGATTGAGTTCAGAGAATTTGCCCCTTCACACTTCAATATTAGCAAACAAACTTACTGAAGACAGATGAAGGAAGGGGAAGTAAAATTTAGGCTGCCGATTTGTTCTGGTAACAGCACACTGAAAACTGCAAAAAATACACTTGCGTATTGATGTAAGATGCATTCCAACAGCTGCTAATCAATTGCTGTGATTCTTCTCCTTTAAAATTGGCCCAATAATGCATTTGAGAATAGGTCAATACTGCCTCCTATGTAGAGGAATATGTCTAATTCGTTTCAATTTATCATGATCATATATTCTGGCCATTTTGTTTAAAATTTCAGCTTGCCAAAAGGAATTAATAGCACAGAATAAATTGTGAGTTGCTTGTATAATACATGTTTAGAAGACATATTGGTCAATATGGTTCAATAATACAGAAGTTAAATGAGGAAAGAAAGACTATATGGTTAATTTGTATATGTGTGTGTGTATGTATGTGCTTGTGTGTAGTCATTTTATATTTTTTGTTTTGGAAGATAATTTGGTGTTTATGTGACACATCAGGCTGAGAATCAAAGGGGTATAAATATTCTATAGCCACAGAGTAAGTGTGATAGATTTTGTAGCACAAGAAGATTCAGCATTTCATCCTTCTGAAATCCTTCTGAAACATCTTGCTCTTTTCGTGGTGCAAATATTTTAAAGAGTTGTATGTTACTGTTCTCTTTCTTTAATCACTGTGTCATTGCTAAGGCTTCCAACATGTAAGCACAGAAATAGTACCTATGATATGTTTGTATCTTCTAGGCTATAAATAACACTAAGTCAGCAGCAACCTTTGGTTATTACTGATTTGCAGTGGATTTTAATAGTTATTTAGAACTGAAAGTGCATATCAGGTCAATGAACATTCACAACCCTAATGAACTCTCATTACAATCTTTCATCTTCCAGAGCCCCATACCACTGCAAGACTCCAGGATAAGTTCTTCAGCTATTTACAAAGCACGTGGGATACTGAGCTGTTATTTTTGCCACATCTCTTGTGATACTCTCATGCCTCCTGGCAATTAGCAGTTACAAAAGCATGGAAAAGCTCACTGCACCCAGCATGTGTGGCATCTGTTTCTCTCAAGTCTGCAACAGAATGAAAAAGAGTACAACTTAGAACAATCCAAACTATGGCTATCACTATTATAGTGAGCTATGTATTAGGCCCTTTCCATCTCTCCCAAATGCATCCTGCTAGTGAGGAGTTTCACAGCTCCTGTTTAGATATACTTGTACAGTTTCTAGACTAGGTGACTGGGCTACAGCCCTCTGTTTTTCACCTGTGAAAAAGCCACATATACAGCTGTATTTGGCACCTGCAAGGCCGTTTCTTCAAAACAGAGTATTATTTATTCATTGCAGAGTACATGCCACTCTGAGGAGGGAGATAAAACAAAAGACCTGTTTCTGAATATTGCTCATATCTGTGAGTTTTGCTAATTTTTTTTTTTTAATTTTTTTTTCCTTCCCCCAGAGTGGACAGCCATCTTCTAGCCTGGGTGATATAGACAGCTGATGCTTCCCCTACTCTCACCGACAGCCTGCAACATTTTCTTTTAACTGATTATACCCCACCCCACCCTTTAGACAGGGATTTATTTCTCTTCTAAACAATTTAATTTTCTATTTCTCTGAGGCTTTGGTCAGGGAAAAAACACCTGTTAACCTGACTGGACATGAGCAGGTGACTGTCTCACAGTTAATAGTTCCCTGTCACTTTGCAGTTCTCTGGAGATAGCTCATCTCAGTTGTTGTTTTGTTTCCAGCTTGTGTTTTTTCCCTGGCAGCTCCTTTGATTTAGTTCTTTGTAGTCAGATGGAATAATATCAAGCTAGAAAATGTAGGTACGTATCACATTCAGAGAAAATAATACTGCTATATTCCTCATTAGCCTCAGAGGAGTTTATGACTCAGAAGACAAAAGAAGTGGGAAGTGCTTAGAATAAAGGCTGTGTCCTAGAAGGAGATTGTAATGCAGGATTTTTGTTAAGTCAGGGGCCTGCTATCCCCCACATAATTCGTTCATATGCGTACCACTAGTGACAGGGCAGGTGGGTCTTATTTTTCATCCTCCTCTCACTTCACATTCTGTACTCTGTACCCTTTCTCAAATGTTTATACCAAACTACTCTCTACAGCCACAAGTAGTACTTTGGTCACTTTGATTTTTTGGTTTCACACCTTTGACATCTGAGGCTGCTTCCACCATGGTCACTGCTGTAACCAGTGAAAATGCCTATCTAAGCATCTGCTGTGCCACAGTCAACACCACCATGTCCACGGTCTCATTTAAGTAGTTCCTCAGTCCTTCCTTCCACATTAAGACAGGTATATACTGCACTGCATATTTTAAGCATTTCCCAGCATCTTTTCTGTAAAGGCTCCCAGATGCTACTCACCAAAGTAGAGTCTTTTGACAGGTGGTGATGCTGTGGTAATGTGAGTCATTGGGAGGATGGAAAAGTGATAAGATTCTGCATATATTGTTATGTGACAACTTTTAAGTCACATACACAGCCCCTAGTCTCATTTGCTGCTGCATGAATAAGGTGCATAGTGCAGCCACTGAGCTGTGCACTGACTAAGCTGTGCATTCCATTTGCTTGGACAGCAGGAAGTGCATTTCATCTTCTTGCATCACTGAATGGGAAAAGTATCTCTTATTTTCCTTCTTCCTACCCAATGAATGCATACACAATCCTATTACTAATATTTACATCTCTGTCTGCTCCAGATGGACCGCTGCTCTACTTAAGTATAGGTCTTGGTTCTTAATATCTATATATATTGCATTGGTACAGGGCTGCCCATATCAACACAATATATACAGAAATAAGTGGGTCCTTCCACAGCTCCCATAGCATAGAAATAATTTTGGTACTTTAAAACTCAGAAATATAAAAGCTTGAAGTGAAATCCAGAGCTGTGTTCTGGATTTAAACCCCTCTCAGAGTACCTGAACAACTTTAGATTAAATTTTGACAGTGTGATTGGAACAATCACCAGAGGCATTTTACCAGGGGCTGCATTGCCCAGGCTGAGCAATTTGAAATGTGTAGAAGTAGAATATGTTTTATATCTCAGCAGCTCAGAGGCCTACTCAAAGAAAAGCAAACATCAGTCTGAATACACACTTTAAAATCATCTATCCAGATTCTGATCACTGCATTGCATCCTTTTCAAAATGCAGTCTTTCTTGCAAAAAATCTTCACCATGCAACTCCCTTCTCACTGACTGGAAGACTTACTTTAAAGAAGACTTGGATTTAATTCCCCTTCCATTGGCAGAGATTCAAACCTACCATTCCTATCTCTCAAGGGACAGCCTAATCAATGAGCAACCATCTGTTCAGGGTAAGGGGGGAGAGTTTACTCCAGTTCCCTTACTGGTGTTCTCCCACTACACAGGAAGAAGATGTCATGACTAATTTGGCTCAGTAGTTAAATCACTCACCTGAGAATGGAAGAGATTCTGATTGCTACTCCTGGTTCAAAAGTTGCTTCTGCAAGTAAAACAGAATTTTCTACTTCTGCTTCTGCATGTAAAAAAAAGTAAAATGCACTCCACATACATAAGTTTTCATGCATTTAGGTACATTAATAGCTCTAAGCACAGTGAACTCTGAGTAGGTATCTACAGATAAGTATTAATGTGTCTGTATATATACATACAAACATACATACATATGAAATTGAAACTCTGAAATCCTTTTGCTATATTGAGAATAGAGTCAGTAGACAATAGCATAATTTAAAAAATCCTAGTAAAAAATGTCTTGATTCCACTTGGGTTTTTCTTTTTTATTGTTGTTTTTGATGAAACTATGATTACATAGGAAAACAGTAATAACAACAACGCAAAACCACAAACTAAGATGTCGTATTTTGATTACTAAAAACTGAAACAAGATAGATTTTTAAACTGAGGAGAAAAAAGACCCTAATATATTTTGGAAAAGTAAATGAAAGTATTTCATAGGAAAAAGTGTGTATGAGTTCAAGGTATATTTTTGTTAGAAATAGTATTCCTTATTCAAGCTAATGTCAGTTAATTAACCATGGTGTATCTTGCAGCAACATGGGAAATGTGACATGCTAAAAGCTGGGACATATTCTCTGCAAGAGACAACTTCTGAGTTGACATCCTGCCTATGAAGTCCTATAGATAGAACACTGGGAGTTGGATCAGGATAAGCTTTATGTCATGATATGTGACTCTAATGTATCATTTGGTAACTTCCTCCCAGAAAGACACTGGAGTTGAACTCCTTAATGTTAAAATAATTATATGTATCTCAACCAAAGAAAATGGTTCTAGCTTTTATAGGTTCTCTTGGTGATCATATATTAACCTACCATAATGAGGTTTTGTTAACCCTTCGGACTGAGTGCCACGACTTTTTAAGTATCAGCTTGAACTGTCACATGGTTTACTTAGCACCAGTGAGCATTTCACAACCATAAATTTTCCTCAGTTTGTTAAGTGGCTAATAGTAAAGGTTGACAAAGGAATTGACAAAAGGGAAGAATATAGCCACACTTCCATGAGCAGGCCTGTGAGACCTGCACAAATGTTTGCAAAACAGAGCACAAATTAAACAATGGCTATAAGAAGATCTAGGGGCTGGTGAATAACGAAAGAAAACTTCCCCAGTAGATGCAAACCAGGCACTAAGTGGGTTGTTTTTATGTTTGACAACAGGGCCCTTATGCAACTCCTGAATTGAGTCTGACATTAAGATAATATTCTTGGACTAGACTAGGTAGTAACAAGCTAAATAAAATGACTACTATTTATTTTGTGTCCATAGCCGTGATTTCCAATTTCATTTCCATATTGTAGCATATCCATAAATTCTTTTAAAGCAGACTATGGTGCATGTATGTAGTCGACTACCCAAAATAAACATTTATGGCTTCCCAAAGAGAGACAATATTTAGGAATGTTCTGGTATATATGAAAGCAAAATGAGCAGTGCTTTATTTTAAGAACAAATGCAACTGACATGTTAACAAATCATTTGTTCTATCTATAGTCATCAAGCCTCTATTATGAATGGCTGAATTTAAACTAAAGAATAAATTTAAACAGCAACCTTTTTCTTGCCTGCAAGATTTATATGCAGCAAATTGGACTGTATTTTGTCAGTTTAAGTATTTAGTGAAATTGAATTGAAGTCTTTTTTTTCGGTGCATGCACAGTTTCTATCTTTTGCCATAATACAGATTCTCTCTATGCATAGGGTTTGCATCATTATGTAAGACATTTGCAAATATGTATGATGTGTTTGCCTATGGGAAAACCCTTCCTTCTAATGTATTCATGAAAGATGAATTAACAGTGCTTTAGGTATGATAAAGAGATTCATAGTATAGTCTATTATAATGCTGATGTTAAAAAGCAAGCTCATCATTTAATAAGAAAAATGTTAATCTTTTACAATCATGGCAATATGTTTTATTTCAGTGAATGTCTTCCTTCCACTCCTGTCTTCTTATTAGCTACAATTTTAATTTATCATTTATATTGGGCTGTTACCTAGATAGTAGTCAGGACACTGTTGTGCTGACATTGGACAAAGACAGCATCCCCCACCAACAGATCTCTGTGTCTGTTTTTTTTCTTGTTATAAATACCTTTTTTTTGCCCTATTCTTCCTCCTTTCTCCATAGTACAGACCTTAAATGTATCTCCAGGATGCTGGTGTGATACTTTTGCCACAATAAAACATCCCACCTCCCTTCCAAAGCCTTACTCTCTGTAGCCATTCTTTCTCATGCTATCACTCCAGATTTCTCATTCACTTATTTGTAATTTCTTGTAATCTGCACCAATTTCCTGCACATAATCCCTTGGGTCACATACAACAGTCAGTGACAACATTCTCTGTGAAACTACCCTGCAGTTAAACACATTTTGTTGTTGGAACAGAAGGACTTTGCAGAAACCATTGGTATCCATAACATTTTTGTCATTAGTATATTTAGTTTCCCACTTTATAGTCATGATACTAAGATTCAGGGCCCTGTACATCTGTAGTCAAAGCAAAATGCTTCATCCCATAGGCTTTTGAAACAGCCTGCAGAAGGACTTAAGGTTTCTTGCTGCACACTGAAGTGTGGGTTATTACACATCCTGACCTGGGAGGTGTACTATCAAACTTTCTTGTTTAATAAATTTCTGAGATGTGAAGAACTTGAACTTTTAAAAACTGAGATCCTGCATATTTTTTTAAGTATGCTTTCTTCCTGCATTAATTTCACTTATGACTGTTGCTTAAGAACATTCAGAAATCATGCTTCATAAGCACATTGGCCCCAAACATACTTGTTAAAGAAAACACAGAAAGAAATTACAGAGGGTCATTCACTGCATTGCTTTCTTCATCTTCGTATTTTCCTGTTCAGTACCTGTTCCTTTCTGTCTTCTGCTGCTTCCTCTTGCTCAGCTGCCTGGGACAAAGCACTATGTTGTCAATAACAGTTCTGGGTAATACAGAAAATCCTTAGAGTTTGCCTCCTGGTTCCTAGTCCTGTCACCTTTCCTGATGGCATGTATTTTGGGGACTGCTTGGCAGACCTTCCTCACTTGTAGAGGAAGGATATAGTGGTAATAATCTGAGCAACTTGATAGGTGAGTTTGACTTTCAAGGACACAAATCAGCATACTTCCTAATAAAGTATATTTGTTTTAAGAGAACCACAGAATGTATCAGGGTTGAAGAGACCCTCAAAGGTCATCCTGTTCAACCCCCCTGCAGTTAGCAGGGACATCTCCAACTAGAATGACAAGTACCATCAATTTACAGGAATCCTGAAACATAAGCAAGTTCCTTATCTTTCCAAACCACTGCCAATTCTAGCTCTCATCCAATTTAGACTAATTATTTAATGTCCTCTCCACAAGAGAGAACACATTCTGAATCCTACTCCCCACTTCTAGAAATATAGAGGGACTATAGGGAGAAAAAAGGTCTGCCTTTCTCAATAGCAGAAGTGGGGAGGGCTATGTCCATTAGAAATCTGAGCAGCTCACTCTCCTCATTCACAGTAGCAACACTTCAGAATCCCTACTCAGTGCTCTTGAGTTTGCATCATCTCATTTTGCATGAAAATTCAGTCTCTAAAATGAGGAACAGCAACTAGAATTTTAGAAGGGGATAGCCCAGTGAGAGATGACCACCGGAGGAGCTGCCTGTCAGAAGGGAAGGGGGTACCAAACCAAAGCATCACACCGGAGGCAGGGTAGGCTAGCCAAGGCCTTAGAAAACAAGGTCAACCTGATATCCCGGCCTGGGTTTAGTTATAACTAACAAAGTTTTTTATCTCTGTGTGCATCTGAAAGGTTTTTCACTTGATCTTTTGTCAAATAATGAAAGGAAGTCATTGGGGTTGATGGAATTACTGCTGCAATCTAGCGTGGCAACTCTTTTTATGCTAGTGGAAGGAGAATAGAGTCATACCAAGTGTTGATTGAAAGTCTGCACTAGAAACATTTCTAGACTTGGCAATCTGTGAATTAAAGCAATGATCAGCATTTGTTTCATAGGAAAGGACAGTAATTCTTGGCTTCCTTTTTTTTTAAGATAGATTAGTAATAACTGCAATCTTAATAGAAATGTACAAATGGATACATTTAGATGTAGACTGCATGTAAATACACAGGTTACACATATAGTATATATTTTATGTGGCCTGATTCATGTGTTTGAAATTCGTCTTATGTGGGAAAGAAAAAAATATTGTAGAGGGAAACCTATGTTGTAAAGCCAATATTTACCTTTTTAAAACTCTTTAAATATGATTTGGCATATAACTGTAACTCCAGTGGGGCTTAGGGCTCGTTGTACAGAATCACAAGGGGAAAAGCCTTGTGTGTCACAGCTATCAAAGAGAGTTACTCACAACTGCAGACACAACATTGCTATCATGGTTTCATGAATATATCTGATATATGAACACAGTTTAATATCTGCTTAACCCTTTATAAGTGCAGTTACAACATCAGTGTGCATGATCATTCTAAATGGATGCACAGATTTGACAAGTACTTGCACAATCACTTCTGTACATTGTCCTGAGCCTCTATAATATTAGGAAATGGGACCACAATATTTTAAAAAAACATTGTCTAAGTGAATATTCACAGCCTAAGTTACATGGATTCATTTCAGTTTTGTATGTATGTTCAAAATAAATGAATTTGCATTTTAAAATGGTAAAATATTTACCATATAAATTAATAAATCTCTCATTAAAAATAAATTCTGAATGTTCTCTCTGTAGCATTTGAAAGTATTCTTAATGAATTCTGTTTCGGTTCTGTTTTTTTTTTTTCCTCAATGTCTGTCCTATCCATTTTAAATTTTAAGTATAACAATGTTTCTCCTACTATTTGAACCAAGCAATTATTAAAGGATTTAAGTTTTCTGGTGAATGAAACAGTCCAACTGCTTTTCATGACAAAGTTGGTAATTAGAAGGCCAATTTAATGGTGAATCAGGCAGAAATATTCAAACCATGACAAATGACTTTAATAATACAGCTTGCAATGCTTGAACAGAAATAAATTTCACTTCTGAAACTCGCTTTTTTCTGTCTGCCTGGAAGATAAAACTGTCCAGGAGGTATTTTCTACCCTTTATTCAGTACAGCTTTTACTAAAACCTAAGCAGGCCAAATAGCTCTCAAATGCAAAAACATCATTCAAGTTCTTATGTTATGGTTTGGTGTTGTGGTTTTTTTTTTTTTCCTGAAGGTAGGCTGTGTTGAGATTTCTGTATAAGTCAAAGATTTATTTATTTTTTCATTCTGTTTAACCACTGCAATAGTGTTTTATTGTTTTATCTCTGACTTGAAGCATTAGCGATAGTCTACATCGGCTTCAAAACTGAAAGCTAATTTCAGTGGTTGTCATAAGTTTGTTAAGACCACATGCATTCCACAGTTTGAAAAATTTCATTATTCTGTCCATGCTGGGGCTTCGTAATTGGATAGTAAGGATGTTCAAAGACTAATTTAGTGAATTGCACAATATTTTAAATGGAATTATGCAGGTTTATGGGGCCTCAGGGGATTGAGCTAGGAGCCTCTTGAGAAAATCTGTTTATCAGTAAATGATATTAGCAGCTTTCACCTAGCTTTTGTCTTCATTAAATTGCTGCTCTTCCAATTGAGGGTCACATCTGAGGACTGCTTTGATAATTTGTCATTATTGTCTTGTTTATTGGAGCATAAAGTTGATACAGCAAAGGCTGTGCAGTTTATATACAGTGTGCAGAGAAGTTTTCCCTACAAGCCCTTATCATAGCAAAACCTGTCAGGACATAAGAGATTGTAACATGTCCAGTATTGTAATATATGCTAGATCAGCATGCCCTTATTCATTAATTTCCTAATGTCTAATTGAACGTAACATTTAACATTTTATACTTCAGGTTATATCAAGTTGCTATCTTCTGTCATTTTCAACCATTAGTGTGAAACACTTATTTATGTAAAATGAAAGAAGCTCATGTTTTCTGCTAGGATATTCCTTTCCCAAACATACTCTTAATTTACCCTAGTGTAAATGTGTCCAGAGTTTTTCCCGATCTATTGAAATATTTTTTTTCCACAAAATGGTGCGTCTAGCAAACTCAGTCTATATTTTAAAGCACCAAGGCAACATTTACATTTGCTATGGTACAGAATTTCAGTAAAATGATATTTTATTGTTTGCATTTAGAGGAAGAATAGTTCTAAATATAGACATGCTGTATCATCCAATGATTTATTTCCTTTCATATTATCATAGAATCATAGAATGGTTTATGTTGGAAGAGACCTCAAAGATCATCCAGTTCTAAACCCCTGCCATAGGCAGGGACACCTCCCACTAGAACATGCCACACAAGGCCTCATCCAACCTGGAATTGAACACCTCCAGGGAGGGAGCAGCCACGACCTCCCTGGGCAACCCATGCCAGTGTCTCACCACCTTCACTGTAAAGAACCTCCTCCTAATATCCAAAGAAAATAAAAACTGTATATTTCTGTAACTATAGGTAAGACGTACCAATACTACAAAGTCTATACAGATTGAGAGACTACTGACCAACTTTAGACATACTTTATCCAGGTCTCCTGTCTGCGAATTATGTATACTTTCAAACTTTGTTTATATGTAGGGATCATACACTTTTGATAACATATATGAATTAGGCATATTTAAACCACTTGAAAAGTCCTGGACAGGTTAGACCGATGGGTCAAGGCTAATTGTATGAAGTTCAACAAGGGCAAGCACCAGGTCCTCCACCTGGGTCACAGCAACCCAATGATAAGCTAAAGACTTGAGGATGTGTGTTTGGGAAGCTGTACTTGGAGAGGGACCTGTGGGTTCTGGTTGACAGTTGATTAAATATGAGTCACCAATGTGCCCAGGTGGACATGGCATCTTGCCTTGTATTAGAAATATGGTGGCCAGCAACAAGAGGGACGTGATCATTCCCCTGTACTCAGCACTGGTGAGGTCATAGCTCTAATACTGTGTTAAGTTTTGGGCTCCTCAATCAACAGAGAGACATTGAGGTGACAGAGCATGTTCAGAGAAGGGCAACAAGGCTTGTGAAGAGCCTAGGGCACATGGCCTACAAGGAGTGTTTCAGGGAGCTGGGGTTGTTCAGCCTGGAGAAGAAGAGGTTGACAGGAGGCCTTATCACTCTCTACAACTACCTGAAGGAAGGTTAGAGTGAGGAGGAAGCCAAGCTCTTCTCCTTGCTGTAAAATGATAAGACTAGAGGAAATGGTTTCAAGCTGCACAAGGGTCAAGTTAAGGATTAGATGGGATGGTCTCTGAGGTCTCTTCCAATTGGATGTTTTCTCTGATTCTGTCTTGGCAACATTGCTACAGTTTTAATGTTTAAGTTATGCTGCAGACTAGCACAGATTTGAGAGAATATTCTTGTGTTTTGTACCACTTTGTCAATAAAAATTGAACCTTCTGAATTAAATACTGTTCATTTTTTTCTCCAAAACATTTAAATGTGGGAAAAGATATGGTTTGTTTGTTTGTTCATTTTTAAGAACTTGTCATTATGAAAAAAGTCTGAAACAAATACATATTATAATATTTTGGGGCTTTTAGGTAAAAACAAAATTCTAGACATTCTAGACAAGCACTAATCCTTGAGATTAGTTGCCTACAACCATCTTATCTGGAACCCTTCTCCCAAAAAAGTTTTCCCTCACAGGAAATTGTGCCTCAAAACTGATTTCAATATCAAAACATATTTCCTTGGTTTATGAGATTTCAGCATTTAAAGCAAGATAGTTCAGTGCCAGTTCTATTTTGTTGTGAAGAGGATTCAGGTCTCAAAAGAAACTCAGGGCAAAACCTCTCTCTCCTCATGATCAAAGTAGACCTTCAGCTTGAAAGATAAAGGCAGACAGGTCCGGAGACACATGGCACAAAATCTGATGAAGGTGCATATGTTCCTAGACAGAGCATCCCAAAGTCTCACTCCCGGCTGTAGGTCACACTGTTATCATACACAAACTTCTCATTTACCTTAGCTACAAACAACTAGCTCATTGTTCCTTCATTCCTTGTTTCCCTCCTTCCTATTTTCCTCTCCTCTCTCCATGCACTTTTCCTTTCCAGCATGATAGCTGCTTTCTTCCTTGAAACACCAGTGTTTCATACCCCATGCAACTTTTCAAATTACCTCCATGCCTTTCTCCAGCTTAATTTATTTTACCTCTGAGCTCTCTGTTATTTTTTGCTGTACCAGTTCCTTCTTCTTACTGCCTCTCAACATTGCTCAAAAAATGAATGACTTCAGTCATCTGTGACATTTAATAGAAGCATAAAGATCAAGATGGAAGATAAAAGCCTGGTGCTGGACCATGTCAATAGTTCAATTAGTATTTTCAGTCATTCTTTATGTTTCTGTGCACAGTTTTTGGTCATTTCTACTGATCTTGGCTCTTTGCTCGATGTTTCCATGCCGTGTGCTCATGCTCATGCTGCTGCAGTACTAGTCTAAGCTATGGAGGAAGCTATTTAAACTTCAATTCTGTATCTCAGCTTTGAGGTGTATCTTATTCTGAGCAGGAAACACCTGTTATTAGCAGCTCAGGAATTAAATAGGAAGAACATTGTTGGTGTGAGATCTTAGGGATGTAATCTGGTGCAGATGCCATAAAAAAAAAACCAACCAAACCAAAACCAAAACCAAAACAATAACAACAAACAACTTACAGGAAAATGCAATAATCCTATTATTCCTTTATTTAAGGAGAGTAAGACCAGTCCAGATGGTTCGCACTTTTGGGTATTTTCTTACCAAAAGCTGCAAGAGGAACTGCAGTTCATGTGCTTCACTAAATAGTAGTTACAAAACATTTAGTAAAGGGTTAGTTGGTCCAGATCCTGGCCATTATTTATGTAGCTTTTCCTTTCCTGAGACTAGGAGAGCTTCTTCTCTGTTCATCTATCTTGGTGAGGTATCAGCTTTAGATGGGGAGCAAACAAAATGGGCCTCTGTTGCTGATTCTGATGTATTATGCATAAAGAATCATTGTATAAACAGCTGCAGACATGTAGGTAACCTAGAGAAACCTAATTTTCACCCCTCATTTTACTCTGATGTTGTTATCACTAGTGACAGATTTATACTGCCTCGCATCTGAGCTCAGATTGGCATTTATTTTAAATGTTTCTGAATCCTACACGCTTGGCTATACTGAGTAACACCTTCAGTGGGAGCTAAGAGATGGTCAGCAGACGAAGAGGTCACAGAACCTGTCTGGGCTGAGTGCCCCAACCATCACTCCACCTGAAGGTTTCTTGAGTTTGCTCTTAGAGAGGAAAATCCAGCCAGCTACTATTCCCCTAAAGGACTTCTGCAATTCAGAGTGAAGAGTCAGAGAGTGGTGCCCCCATAGGTGCCTAACTCCAGTAAAAAATAGGGTTTAAAATATTTTTTCCCCTTTTCTGCTTCCCCTTGGATATTTTAGGCAATGAACTATTCCCCTTTTTTTCCATTTAACTTCCAACTATGCTGCTCTTGTGAGTCCTAATCATAGACACCGAGCATTTGTGAAAAACCCTGGGAGGGTAATTTGCCTTTGTCAATGCTACACAGAAATCTGGCATGGAAAAAGCAGGCATGGCATCACTGAGCATCATGACATTGTGATTCTTTCCCAGAATGAATTCATGGCATGGCACTGACTCCTACAGATACAGAATGAGTTAAATCCTTGTTATGACAAGGGATATTTCACATTTATGACCTTTTAAATGACACCTCAGGCATGCCTATACCACAACAAAGATTATGGTTGAAGGTACCGTAGGAACAGAAGGAAGTCCAGATCCACCTTGAACAAATTACTAGCATTTAGGTTGCCCTTAGATCTGTGTTGCTGCAGTCACCACTGTAACTGCATTAGCCATGGTACTGATACAAGAATAACCACAAGGTTGGCATGCATACATTTCGTTTCAGTGATATCATAACAAAGCTACCTGCAAGGGTCCAACTGATGTGACAACAGCATCAGCAGCTGAGAGATATAAAAACTTTACTGATGATAAAAACTTATCCCTGGAGCTCGAATGGAATGAATGTATGGCGAAGACTGTATCTGTATAGTTTTAATTCAGTGAAACTTAAGAGATTTTGTGGAACCCAAACTATCTTTGTGCTACCATCTTCTCTGGAAATGAATTAATCTGATAGTAGTTTGGTAATAAGAGAGGAATAATGGTAGAAATAGTCCTCAATGGGTAACTCTTTATCCAAAATGAATTGTAAAGCAGGCAAAATGTTTAGACTACGTAGCTAATACTTACATGGCATAAAAGAGGTAAAAGAAATTTCACTTAGTGTTACATACTGTTTTGAATCAGAAACTAGATCTCAGACAAACCTGAAATGAAGCTTGTCTACTCTGCAACTTTTATGAGAGGATGCACTGTTTAGTTTGGTACTGCATATGTCATCGTGTCTTGTAATGATCAGTAATACATATCTGGAGCTTCAATGCAAATAATGTTGTTTTTTTTATTGCAACCAAGCTAAGCTATACAATATATGTCTTCTGTGTGTGAAAACCATCTTGACATGTGGAATAAATATATTCCCAGGAAATAAATAATAGACTGTCTACAAATATTCTGAGCACCTGAGTGTGAGGGGATGTAGTAATACGCTAGAAAGGAAAGTACAGATCCAACTATTGCTTTGAAAGAAAATAAAAATATTAAGTTATTTAAACATGGAAATGAGATTATCATGGGTGTTAATGCAAAAGCATAAACTTATGTCTCCCAGCTGCAATGGGGGCAGCTAAAGCACTGTAAGTACAAGGACACACACTTGTTCTTCATGCTAATCTGCTCTGTGTTTATATATGTATTTTTCAATTCTCCAGGGACATCAAAATGATAATGATTTCCTATTTCTGTAAACAAATGGAAATACAGCCTTCCATGACAGCTGTTACTTCAAAAATTATCTAAAATATTTATGCAAATTACAGCTTTAAATATCTTTTCTCTGAAGGTGTTTTCCCTTTTTTAGGGGAACTCTGACAATTAAATATAAAAACAAACCAAAAAAAAGCATAAGAACCATGTCTGTTATTGTTTAGTCCAGACAAAGACAGCTATACGTACCCTTGTTGGGAGTCTTTTTAGTCCGAGCAACCTTTCTTAGTAAAATTGGACAATTTATCACTCCAGTGCCTGCAGCAGTATGCACTACATGCAAATGATTAGTTTGCCACTTTGGCTGCCAGCTTTGATACACATCTGAGAAACTTGTAGTCTGAATGTAAAGGTCAGTGTGGATCTTAAACTAACTTGGGCACCAGATGGCTCAGGGGTCTAGTAGTGGGCCACATCTGCCCATCTAATCATAGCAGAGCCCTGATAATGTCTGAAAGTTGTTCCTCACAACAGCTGAGAAGGATGTTCTGGTTCACTCTAACATAGAAGGTTGATGATATGTTCTTAGGCATGTAAGTGAGATGCTCAGATGCACAGCATGGTCATGAGAGACATGCGGGGTAATTCTGCCTGTGACCTCCTGCAGCTGCCTATATTCCCCTCCTGTAACCATGTGGACTGATGAGAAGAGTTTTGTCTCTAAGTCAGACACTTTAAACGGTAAAGAATTGGTATGACTTTCTGATTGTGATTTCTACCCTTAATCTCACAAACCCAAGGAATTTTCTGAATCTGAAGTCTCTTTTGAGTCATAGAATCATAGAATCATAGAATCATAGAATGGTCTAGGTTGGAAGAGACCTCAAAGATCATCCAGTTCCAACCCCCCACCATAGGCAGTGACACCTCCCACTAGATCAGGTCGCTCAAGACCTCATCGAGCCTGGCCTTGAACACATCCAGGGAGGGAGCAGACACAACCTCCCTGGGCAACCTGTTCCAGTGCCTCACCACCCTCACTGTGAAGAATTTCTTCCTAACATCCCGTTCAAATCTCCCCTCTGCCAGTTTGAACCCATTCCCCCTCGTCCTGCAGAAGGCCTCTCCGGAGGCTTGCCACTCAGGCTAACTGGGCAAACTTCTGCTTCCAACACTCATTTCTTGAATACATAAGCAAAAGATTTCAATCTCCAAGGCTTTTGCAACTACGAAATTCAATTACGCAATGCAAAACAGTGTATAAATAACAACAATAATTTTTAGGATGCACCCAGCCTTATCTGAGCTGAATAAATTCTTCACAAGTCATTGTATGTTTAGAAGCACAAGTAAAAGTTCTAAGAAGGCTTTGCTCTGCGGGAATATGAGGGGGAGGGGAGTGGGGGGGTTGTGTGTGTGGAAAGGAATAATAATTCTGACTGCCTTTGAGGGTAACAGTGGAAAAATCTCCTTGAATCTAATAGCAGCAGTAGTTAGACTGTATAGATATGGAAAGAAAAGAAAGAAAAAAGGAATTTTGGTCTCTGGCTTCTAAATAACCAGAAACGAAAACCAGTAGTAGCGTAATTTGTCCAGTGAGTCAATAGTAGAAAGGGGAACCTAACTTTATGTGCAGCTGCAATAGGCTTACTGCTAATAATAATTTAATCTAATTAAAACCAACCAACCAACCAAAATACCACCACCAACAACAAACCCCAAAATAAACACTGAAAGATTAATTTTTTGGCTGTATGTTGTCATAAATACTTTGCTCTAAATTTACCCCAAGCTAGAAATTTCTAAAGAGCTTTTATAAATGTAAGAACCAGTAACAGTGTACTGCTGTCTCAGTCTGGAGGAGACATTTAAAATGTTTTGGTCCAGAGGAGAGATATTTGTTCTTATATATTTCCACGTGGTGAAATTAAGGTACAAGCAAGACCAAACAGCAAAAGAGAGACTATTTATTGAAGGACAAAGTGAATAAAACAGAGAAAAAGAGAGAGAAGAGAAAAGAGAGAGGGCAAAAAAGAAAAAAAAAAGAGGGGGAAAAAAACAGAGGAAAAAATAAGAGCAGCAGGAAAGGGGTTATATTACCACACCCCACACTCTCCCAAGATGTTTTCTTTGGCTGGAGGAGGTCCGAGGAAGGGCACTGCCACTTTGGGTCAGAGGAGGTTCATTCTTGTCTTTGGCTGGAGGAGGGGAGAGAGAGTTTCCAAATTCCAAGCCCATTTCAGTTTGTGTTGCCCATGGATATTTCCAGCAAGAGGTGTCTTCTTCAGGAATTATTTTCTTCTTACAGCAAGCAAAACTTAGGGCACAGGATGGTTGTTGATGTTGGTGGTGGAGAGAGGGTTCCTGGGCTGTTTTCAGCCTGAATTTCCATGGTTATGTTTCTTCTCCCACACTCACCCAAGGTGGTGTAGGCTCAGAGTCTTTTATTCAGTTTTTGGCAGCTCTGGCAGGCCACCCTAGTCACATCGATGCATGACCCCCAGGTGTGCTTACAGTGGGCAGAGCTGACCCATCAGGCAGGTCATTTACAACGATAGCTGCACTGTCTGGAAGTCCTTGTGCTTGCAGGGGTCTGGCATTGGCAGTGGGCTTTTGCCCGTCACCCCTCACTTTAATACACATCCCTGGGCATTCAGTCAAACCACCTGAGCAGCTGATGTCTGGTGGAGCAAAGGTGACTTTTATCTTTGTTGATTTACATGTACAAGAGAGACAAGATTTAGTCTCTCACAACTACCAGAAAATTATTTCATACCTCTGAATGAATGAGGGATCATGGAATTGAGATCTGATTTCTACACGTTATGTTTAGCAAAGCAAAGTGATTAATACAGTTGCTTAAGTCACATTACAATTGTTTGAGAAACCCTTCTACCTAATATACTTAAATGAAGCACATTTCTGTCTCTGAAGGCTACTCCTTGATTTTATAGATGGATTGAACTGTTCTTAGATAGTCTACACATAAAAGGACATACGCAGTTGTCTCAAAAAGCCTGTTGTGAAAGATCCTGAGTGACTGTCCAGTGTGCTCTATCCAAGGCTCTGCTTCACTGACAGCATAGGAAACTTGATCTTGGACGTTCAGGTGACTCTGCTGAGCTCCTAATGTCTAGGCACTGCTCAGCTGTCTGCTTTGGGTGTCTGCATCCTGCACCAGCTTCCAGCTGTTTTGGTGTGTGTGTATATGCTGTACAGATTACTTAGTTTAATTTCTTCTCAAGAGCACTCTCTGGATAATTTTGGGTAGTTAGCTGGTAACACAGACCTGAACTTAACTAGAATATGATGATTTAAAGATACACTAAAAACTGTATATATTTTTTTTTATGAGTTTTATTGTATTTGGGTGGGGTTTTTTATTTGTTTTGTTTGTTTGTTTGTTTTTTAATTTGGTGGTTTTTTTCAACATCCTAAACAAAATTTATAACACATTTCCTTAGATACAAAGCTTCTTTGGGAGACATTGCATATAAAAGACTTGATTCTGTTGTAGATCTTTCCATATTTAATTTCATTACAGCAGGAAATTTCTTTTGAATTCTGCTCTTTAGAAAAAGGAAGTTTTAGCCCCTTGAAGACCCAATAAATTACTAAAACAGGGCAATTTATGATCTTCCATGCATCTCTGCAAAGAAAATTCTCCCTCCAGGTAGACTCAGTCTGTCTAAGATTCAAAGATATTAGAGGCAATTTTATGAAAGGGATCATTAATTATAAGACATGAAATTTTAATAGGAGGCTTCTTTTTTTCCTGATATCTTCCATGAGCCAAGATCAAAGTAACTCCCATATGTTGACCTAGTAAGCATGTTAACTGAGAGGATCAGCTTCTCCCTCTGTCCTTTTTAACCTCAGATAAATCAGAGAAGTGATGTGTTTTAGAATGTTCATTTCAGTGTCATATATGCAATCAGATAAGATGGATAAATGCTGCTTCTTGCTCATGACAGAAGTAGGTTCCACTAGTAATCGTTATGAGTGTTAGTCACAAAACAAAGGTTCCCAACACCTTATCAAAGATGCTCAGGGTTTGCATATTTCATGGCCAGCTTGCCAGCTGCTTGACAAGTTAGATACCCTTTTATAACAAGGCTATATGAACAATTCTCCTTACATATAACATAAGCCACAAACCAGGCTCCAGTCATTAATTAACCCTCTTGTGATAATCTGAATTTGGCTGCTTTTCCTGCATGCTTGTGCTCAAATGCACACTGTTTTCTTACATTAAGATAGAGTCCAGAAAGGATTCATATTGCTTTGCATCAAATATTTTTTCCCCTGCATTATTGGCTGCTCCTTTTGACTTTATATCATCTGAAAATTTTGTTAGTGATGATTTTATATTTTATTTCAGGTCACAGATAAAAATGTTAAATAGAACTAAACCCATGGGAACCTTGATAGAAATGTACCCAGTCGAGAATGTTAGTTTCTTCTGGAGAGCTATTGGTTAGCCTGTTTTTAATCTATTTAACTATTACTATATAATATATTGTTGTAACTTCATAATCAAAGTGTCAAGAGTCACCAAGTCAAATACCTCGCAGGAGTTTTAGTGTATTATACTCATAGAATTATTTGTAGTAACTAAGCCCCTAATCACACTATAGTAGCAAGACCAAATTTCCAGGAGCCCATATTGATTAGCGTTAATTGTATTATTGTGTTTTAATTCTTGCTAGTGAAGTTCCACATAACCTGTTACTTTACACAGGACAGTAAGTCTACTACTATCTCAGCCACGTACTTTTGGTTTTCCTCTATGGTTAGTGAGCTTCACAACAGTTTAGGAGCTATTGAACAGACAGCACTTCTCGACCAAGGAGCACCTCTTTTAGAAACATACTAAATTTCTTGCTGCTAATCTGCTGTTGATTAATTCTGGTATCTGTTATAACTGAGTTTCTTTTGGACTAGAAAGTCTTTCATCATACTCTGACCAGACTGTATCTATAAAAAGACTTATTGAATGTTTCTGCCTTCTGTGTGTTACTAGTCACATTGTACAGCACCATGCAGCTACATTTGCTAGGATTTCTTTTGTTGATTCCTTTCAAAAATTTTGTTCTGTTATGTTGAATTCGACCTGTCAAATTGTTCCATTGTTGGATTTTTTCCCTTTATAAATTTCTTTCAGTTCCTTCATGTATATTCAGTTCATATCAGCTTCTTTTTACTTGTGTTATATATATATATGTAATCTCTACTTTGAAGCTCATATATCATGCAAACACCTAATCCTTTGATACTAGTAAACAAACATAAGATTATGGAAAAACAGTAGCTTATCCATATTTAAAATTGCAATTCATTTTTAGTGTATGTGTCTGATTTGGTTCTCATCTTCAAATATAAGCGCTATATATATATATATATATATATATATATATAAAAAATATATATGGCTGTTTCATAGTGCCATATGAGGTTTACATCTGAGGTTTGCATCTGAGGTAGAATTTCCCACCAGATTTGAAGGAAATTAAACAAATGGTTAATAAATGATGAGATCTTAAATGTGTGTGTCTACATCAGAATAATAATTAAAAAAAGGCTAAGGTTTGTTTTTTTGCTGAGCAGAAAAAGAAAAAAGAGAGAGACAGCATGTCTTGATGTCTTTTAGGATGCATGTCTACAAGATCAATACACAACACTGATGTTCCTCTCTGGAAGTACTGATGCAACCCACTTCATATTGGCAATTCAACAAGGCACAGAAGTTCTAACTTGCTGAAGTGTGTGCGAGACAAATGAAACAAAAACACTGAAGGCAGCACTTCAGGGATCCTTTCATTTTATAATGGCTATGTACCTCCTATGATGGTCTGCAGATGGCACTGGGCAGAGTGAGATTTTTTATGGCTTTATGATGGCGGAATGTTCAGCCATGTCCCAGCAGTAAACTTTAGTCCCCTCAAATAAATTTTACAGCCGAACCAAAAACATGCTTAGTGTCTCAGATATTTCTGTGGTTTCTGCACGCTTTTGTGGATCACCATCCACTTGTGGAATCAGGCACCCAAGCATTTGCTGAGTTTGTCTTCTGTGCTGGTTTGAACTAATTGGAGAATTTGAGTGAGAAATTAGACTATAGGCTGAGACATTAAAACACGTGATGTCACTTCATTCACATTTTTACTGAGAAAGAAAAAAAAAATTGTTTTAAGAGTTGTAACCCAAATATAGATAAGTGAGACAGTTTCAGACCTCTCTGGGCTGTGGCTGCTTCTTGCATGGTTCCTTTGTCTCTGCCTTTTGTAGCTGATTTTTAATAATTCTACTAACTTCTTCCCTACTGCTAATCCCCCTGGCCAATCTACCTCCGCCTATCTGCTGCATCAACAGATGGTGAGATAAGATTGGGGAAGGGGGGAAAAGGTGGTAGGGGTGGTTAGAAAACCCCTCTTAGCGATTTTGATCTCTGGGAGGGGTGTGGTGTTTCTGTACTACCTTTTCACTGTATGTATCTGTAAATATCTGTTATACATTGTAGATATCTGCTTGTATATTGAGTATTGCTGTAAATATAAAGCTTCATTTATCAACTTCCAGCCATTCTGAGTCCTAGCCTGGGTTATATCAAAGGGTGGGGGGCAGGTAACTGCTAAATCACCACATCTTCTGATGTCGATAATAGTGTATCCCCAGCCACACTTAGCACAGTGTCTGACAGAAAAGCTGCCAGCATTTGCTCAGCAGATACTTTTGCTGAGCTTGCTGTAGCTGGGTCCTCCAGAGTATTGTACAGCTTTTTCCAAATGTAATAATTAAGATTCTTTGGACCAGTAGGACAAGCTGTTTGCCATTAGCAGTGCCTTTTTCTCCCTATGTACCACACATGCACTACTGTTTGGTTTTATCATTGCAAAAGTAAACTAGGACTGCATTTTCCTTCTTTTCTTTTTATCCTTATGCTCAGCTTGCATCTGAATTTCTGCTATCCACCTCCTTTCCACAGTATTTGATCTAACTACCTAAAATCAGGGAACAGACAAGATCACAGCATCCAGAGCTCCACATTAAGAAATTGATTTGGAGAGCAAAGATTTCCTCCTCCCTTCAGTTCTGTCATGTTAACCAAAGGACAAATGAATTCACAGTGAAGGACATGATTCAAGCTATGTTACATCCTGGTTTCCATGACTCTCTATGATTTCTTTCTGTGAGCTGTGCTCTGGTCCAACCTTGTGTTAAATTTCCATCCTTTGGAAGTGAAGATGCAAATGAGGCTGCTGCACAGCTTTCATCTTTGTCTTGATATACAGCAGTGTTACACAGCCAAGTATATCAAGAAGAATCCTGGGGAACCAAGTCTTATATATAGCCCTTACCATAGGTGTAACCTTACCTGAGCCTTAGATGATCTATGGTGTAAAATCCATCACCACAGCAGCAGCATTCTGTGGCCCCATTCTGTCTTTGGAAAAATGCTTAAAAGACTTTAATTTCTAGATAACTTAATATGATATTGATCTCTGATTTTTGGTAGAGCTCCCTAAAATAATTGTTGTTTTCCTTTGTCCTTCCCTCTTTGTTACTAGCAGCAAAGAGGGAATTTATTACCTGCTGGCTACCATAAGTCACCAGGCAGATAAAATAAGCTGCTCACACTTCTTGTTTGGTATGACACATGCTGAAAATATATGGTAAAAATGTCTTCTTTTTTTTTTTTTTTCCTTCTGGCTTTGTTTCTGAAGAAAAAATTACCAGAAAGTCCCCCACTTTTTATTACTGCATTTTCCTTGTGACTCTTTCTTTTTCAGGAAAGTACTTTCTAGTCAGAAGAATTTGCAACAAAACAGCAATTAAAGCTGGTGAAGGGTTTTGAGAATAAATCATTGGAGGAGAATTTGAGGGAGATGGAGTTGTTTAGTCTGGAGAAAAGCAGCTGAGAGGAGTCCTGATTGTTCTCTACAATTACCTGAATAGAGATTGTAGAAAAGTGAGTGTTGGTCTCTTCTCACAAGTCACAACTGATAGGACAAGAGCAAATGGCATCAAATTTGCCAGAAAAGGTTTATGTTAGACATAAGGAAAAACTTATGTACTGAGTTACCAGAGACTGGAATAGGCTGCCCAGAGAAGTGAGTGAATCTCCAACCCTGGATGTATTTAAAAGCTGTCTAGATATGGTGCTGTGGTGGTTTTACTGCCAATAGAATGAAAACTCTCAAACAAATTGGAGAAAATAACAGAATTATATTTTGGATAGAGAGATACATGAGAAAAGTTACAGAGCACATATAGAAGTCATAGCAACCCCCCTTAATTTTGTTCCCATCCTAAAACTAAGCCTATAAACCCCAGTGCTCCAGTCCTCCCCTCCATGCCTTTGCCATTTCCAGGCCCTAAACCAGGTGTGGTGGTTTAGCAGTTACCTGCCCCCCGACCTTTTGATATAAACCCTGGCTAGGACTCAGAACACTGGAAGTTGATAAATGAAGCTTTATATTTACAGCTTTGCACAATATACAAGCAGATATTTACAATGTATAACAGATATTTACAAATATATACAGTGAAAAGGTAATACAGAAACACCACAGCCCTCTCAGAGATGAAAATCCCCAAGAGGGGTAACCAACCACCCCCTACCACCTTTCCCCCCTTCCCCAATCTTACCTCACCACCTGTTGATGCTGCAGATAAACGGAGGTAGATTGGCTAGGGGGATTAGTAGTAGGAAAGAAGTTAGTAGAATTATTAAGAATCAACTACAAAAGGCAGAGAAAAAAGGAACCATGCAAGAGAAGCAGCCATAGCCTGAAACCGTCTGACTATCTATATTTGGGTTACACTTTTTAAAACAATTTTTTTTTTCTTTCTCAGTAAGGCTCAGGGTGAAGTGACATACTGTGTTTTCCTCTCTCGGCCAATAGTCTAATTTCTCACTCAAATTCTCCAATTAGTTCAAACCAGCACACCAGGCCTACCTGCTTACATATTTACCCGATAACAGCTCCTGCCCAGATACAGCTGGAGGGGGAGGAAAGGAAAGTGAGCTGCCCTTGCCCTGAGCTTATGAAGAGATAGCAGAATTATGGGATTGAATAACATTCTCCTCTGGTCCCTAGAGGAGTTTTAACCCTATAATTCCCAACCTGGGACAGGTGATCAAGGGTATTATGCAGTAGTGGCCTTGGTAGAATTAGATTAACGGTTTGACTTGATAATCTTAAAGGTTTTTTCCAGCCACAGTGATTCTGTGAACTTCCTATTCTAACAAAACTCTGAAATCAACGCTTAACTAAGAAAAAGAGGAACAGGTAAGGAGTTAATTTTGCTAGCCTGTCAGAAAGATTTTTATCTTTAGTAAGAACTAAAAATGGGAGACAGCCATCAGGGAAGAAGACCAGCCTGGCTGATAGAGGGTTTTGGTTGGAATTCAGGCACAAAAGGATAATTTATGGCATTTTGAAGAAGGAGCAGGCATCTCATGAGGACTGCAAAGATGTACTGAGGCTATGAGGGGAGAAAATTTGGAGACTCAAAGCTCACTTGAATTCAACCTGTGTACTGCTGTTACAGACAATAAAAGAAGATTATGTAAATACATTTGCAACAAAAGAAGGACAAGGGGAAACCTCCATCTTTTGTTGGATACAGAGGAAAATACAGTGACGGAGGGTGAGGAAAAGGCTGCGATGCTTTATGGTTTCTTTGACTCAGTCTTTACTGGGGAACTAGTTGTTCCCTAGACACCCAGCCTCCTGAGTTGGAAGGCAGGGAGTGAGGTGCATAATGAGACCTTCATAATCCAAGAGGAAGTGGTCACTGATCTGCTACACCACTTAAACATACACAAGTCAATGGGGCTGGATGGGTTACCCCCAAGAGTACTGAAGGAGTTGGTGAATGTATTCCTCAAGCCTCTTCCCATCATTTGTCATCAGCCATGGCTAACTGAGGAGATCCCAGTGGACTGAAGGGTAGAAAATGGGTAGGAAACACTCATCTGCAGAAAGGGGTGATGGGAGGATCCAGGGAACTACAGCCCTGTCAATCTGGCCTTGGTACAGAGGAAAGTCATGGAGCAGTCTTGAGTATCATTATACACCATGTACAGGACAACTAGGAACCAGGCCCAGTCATCATAGGTTTGTGAAAGACAGGTCCTACTTCATGAACCTGATCTCCTTCTATGACAAGGTGGCCTGCCTAATGAATAAAGGCTGTGGATGTTGTCTTCCTGGACTTCAACACTGTTTTTCATAACATTCTCAGGAAGAAACTGGCTGCTTGTGGCTTGGATGAGTGTACACTCTGCTGGGTTAAACACTGGCTGAATGGCTGGGCCCAGAGAGTCGAATTAAATCCAGTTGACAGCCTGTTGCAAGTGATGTTCCTCAGGGCTCACTATTGGGACCACTTCTGTTTAACATCTTTATCAATGATCTTGATGAGATGATCAGTTTACAGATGATGTGAAGCTGAGAGCAGTGTTGTTAGGCTTAAGGGTGGAGAGGCTCTACAGAGGGTCTTGGACAGACTGAATCAATGGGCTGATGTCATCTGTATGAGTCTTATCAAGGCTGAGTGCCAAGTCCTGCACTTGAGTTGCACCAATCCCATGCAACATTACAGGCTTAGGGAAGAATGTCTGGAAAGCTGTCTGACAGAAAGGGACCTGAGGATACTGATTGACAAGCAGCTGAATATGTGCAACCCATGTGCCCAGGTGGTGAAGGCAGCCAGCAGCCTCCTGGCTTGTGTAAGGAATAGAGTGGCAAGAAGGATCAGGTGACAGCCCCACTGTGCCCTGCATTGGAGAGACACCACATTGAGTACTATGTTCAGACTCGGGCACTTCAGTACAAGAAAGACATTGAGGTGCTGGAGCAGGTCCAGAAAAGAGTAACTAAGCTGGTGAAAGGCCTAGAGAACAAGTCTTATGAGGATAGCTGAGAGAACTGGAACCATTTAGTCTGAACAAAATGAGGTTAAGGGAAGACCTTACTACTCTTCACCTACCTGAAGAGGTCATGAGGTGGGTGTTAGTCTCTTCTCCCAAGTAACTGGTAATAGAACAAGGGTGAATGGCCTCAAGCTGCACGAGGGGACGTTTAGGCTGAACATTAGAAAAAAATTCTCACTGAAAGGGTTCTCTGACGTTGGAACAGGCTGCTCATGGAGTTGATCGAATCACTCTTCCTGGATGTGTTTAAAAGCTGTGTAGATGTGGTGCTTGGGGATATGGTTTATTGTTGGACTTGGTAGAGTAGGGATAGTGGCTGCACTTGATAATCTTGAAGGTATTTTCCAACCTAAATGATTCTATGATTCTATCACCATTGCAGAGAGCTTAATAGATATTTCTTTTAAATACAGAAAATAAAAAAAAAAAAAAAGAAGGATGGAATTAATGAAACTCTAATAAATACAAGATTAACAATATGTAAACCTTAAATGATGACATAGCCAGTTACCTCACATCCAAAGAAAAGGTTGTTACTGCATTTATACCCTTTTCATGCAAATATGTTTCAAAGAGCAGGAAAAACTACCAAGGAATAATTTTTGACTCAGGCATCAAACATAAGGATGATCCTCCAACAGTGATGAACTGAACAAAAATTTAAGTATAAGACTCAGGGTCTTCTGGCTCTTTCTGATGTGTGGGCAGAAAATGGAGTCTAGGACAGCCTAAATACACAGTTTACAGAGAATCTGCATAACTGAAAATGCTGAAGACATCAGCATACTTAAGCTTGTTTGACCTTCCTTTCCTGTTCCTGGAAATTAAGAAACATTTCTAAGGAGAGTATGATTCATGTCATCACAAAGAAGGCCTCAGAGTAGATGAGAGAAATCACATCCCAAACAAGTCTGCTCCTCTCCATTCAAGGTGAATACAGATGTTTCTGTGGCAGACAGAATTAGCAGGCCTTCACAGAATCACAGAACTTTAGAGGCTGGAAGTGACCTCCAGAGATCGTCGAGTCCAATCTCTCTGCCAAAGCAGGGTCACCTAGGGTAGTTCACACAGGAATGCATCTAGGCGAGTTTTGAATATCTCCAGATAAGGAGACTCCACAACCTCTCTGGGCAGCCTGTGCCAGTGCTCTGTCACCCTCACTGTTAAAAAAGTTTCTCCTCATGTTGAGGTGAAACCTTCTATGTTCCAATTTGTAGCTGCTGCTCCTTGTCTTATTGCTGCTTACCCGTGAAAAGAGATTGGCCCCACCCACTTGACACCCACTCCTCAGATATTTGCATACATATTAATGAGATTTGCTCTCTTTCATATCTCTCTTATTCAGGGAAGAGTGATGATGATGTCATCATCAGAAAACCAGGTGCATGCCCATTTGTGTTCCATCAACTCCATTTCTCTGACTTCCACACAGTTTTTAGATCTATTTACCAGTTACTATGATTCCTAGTCTCCCAATTGCCATGCTGCTAATTTCAACTTAATTTGGATTATCAAGACGTGAATATTTTTTCATTATTCCTTATTTTGGGATTTTATCTCTCCCTCTCCCTTCTCTGAAGTAAAGATTTCCTAACTGAAACTCCTTCATATGAAGCTCAGAGGCTGCCTAGAGGAAAGCATGATCATCCATTATTCTTCTAATTCTTATTTGGAATATCTCTTGAACATTTTTTAAGATATCCCCCCTCTCCACTTTACCTTTTCCTTGCACATAGTCCAAATTTTGCTCCTACGGTTCCTAGGATAGAATCCATCCCACAACATTTTGGTAGTGTCTGGTTTAGTAATTTATATAATTTCCTCTTCATGTTCCCCCTCGACTGTTGATATTCTGCATAGATGATTAGCAGCCTTGACTGGAAAAACTGAATTGTGAAGTAGAGAGAAAAATTAGGAGACATCATATTATTTTTAAATTATAAAGAATATTTTGGTTGAGGTCAGGATTAATGGTCTTACATTAATGAGATTCCAGTGAGACACCTGGGAAACATTCCTAGCAGTAAAGTGGTAGATTAAGTTGCCTAGGGAGGCTGTAAGAGCTCCATCAATGAAAGTTTTCAAGAACAGGTTGAACAAACCTCTGCCAGGATTGGTGCACTTGTAACTGATCCTGCCCTGAGGAGTCCATTAAATTTGTGTGAATTATGGTCCCTGCTCACAGAAGTTATATTAATACCACAGAGTGTCATGATGCAAAAGGCACACAGCAGAAGGTAATAGATGTAATGCTACTGTGCTGTTGAAGTTATGCCTTGTTTCTCTTCCTTGGCTTCCACTTGCCTCCTGTCTTTCCCCAGCAAAACACGGGGATACAGTGCAGCCCCTGACAGTGTGAGATTGGAGAGGAGATGTGGTCTGCACAAGTAGGGAAGGGGACAGGACTTTTCTGTGTATTACAGATACACTTCCTTGATGGTTTCTTCCTTCCCACTATTCATACTAGTCGTATCTTAATTATGAGGCTTGGGAAAGTATATATTTCTCAGAACCACGTGTGTGCTCTGGCCAAGTCCTTTGCCCACTCTTAGGATGAGAGTCTTTTCCTTCCCTGCCTCAGGAAACCTGAGGAGTAGGTCAACAACACAGACTAAGACTCCCATGTTCTCTGAATGCAAATGGTGCCAAGACCATGGTATCCTTCAGTAAGATTCATTCTTCTTGCTCTCACCTCCTTCTATCTGGTTTGCATTACTTCAGGTCTTCATCCTCATTCACTTTTTTTTCCCTCTCCTTCTTCTTAGTTACCTCCTCATTCACCAGTTATCACTTTTCTTATTTTCCCTCTCTATGAACATCTTCTTATACCCAAAACCAGTTTTGAAGTTATATCTTTCCTCTATCAGAACAAAATCCCCTCATCCCAAATTAGGCTAGTTCAAGATAATTGAATTAGAATAAGATATATGTAAATATGGAGAACTGAGGAAGTTTGCTGTTATTTGTTACAGTAATTGGAAAAAAACCCTTGTGCTTTTGATTGAATTATAGAAGTTTCATTGCTTGAATGATCTTCTCTCAGCAGTCCACCACAGCCTGTGGAAAAAAAAAAAATGACCAGATTTTATGTTTGGTTGTGTCATTATTAAAGCTATACTAGCTGGAAAAAGTATTTGTTTATTTGGTGTTTGCTTTTTTCTCAAATTAAAATCAAGCAACATTCTTAGGCCAGTATTTATCACCTTTTATATATAATAATTAGTTTAAAACCAAAACATACATAACTCAACCAAAACCTTGGTTCTGCAAATATATTCTTTGCTGGAAAACATCCTACTCCATTTCCCCATAAAGTATTTCGTAAAACATGAAAGTAGTGATATATAGGCATGTAGACAGACATTTGTATAATAGTTGTTTAATAAATATAACTCTAGGACTAATTAGGAGAGGGAAGAAAAAACAAAGCTAAACTTATATTAAGAGAAAACACAACAAGGTGGTCAGTTATCACTGGAACTATAAAATTTAGAGAAGAGGTAAATTAAATAGTATGGAACCTGGGGAGATATGTTTAGCCATCAGTGGGGAGTAAGATGATGATGTCATGCCTAGCAGAGGGAGGAAGACTCGTGTAAAGTTGGATGAGATCCAGCTCATGTTGTAGATTTATGCAGTTAATTTTGTCCCTTGACTATATTCAGATGAGCATTTCTCCCTAACATACACCAAGAAAATTGCTGCATTATAGCTGTGCTAATGGTAATCAGCATGCTAATGAGCACCAGAAGGTCGTTACAGAAAAGAAAGGTTCAAAGATGTATAACCTAGAGGAGAAGACAAAGTAAATCTTTAGGGAATGTGAGTGTCTTGTTTGTAGGTCATAGATTATTTGTTTTGGTCATTGCAGAGCACAGGGAGTTTAATTTAAGGACAGGAAAAGATTAAGCTTTTTGAATTTTAGGAGCAGCATAACTTAAATAAATATATGCCTATGAAGTGGCAAACAGCACTGGACTGTTTTTATCCTATTCTAATATGTTCCTTGATAAAGATTATACAAGTGCAGGTTTTGTCTTTCATGACAAGAATCTAACACTTTTTCATGCTTAATATAAAATCAAGATAAAACTACACTTACAGCTTTTTGTGTTTCCTAATAAAGCAGAGTAAAAGAGGAAAGGTTTTGCAGAAAAAAACTTCAGAGCAAACATGTCAAAAACCAAAGTGAACATTAAAAGGGAGTAAAATCAGAAGAAAATGAAAGCCTATCAATGTGTAGGAGACACCACTGAGATAAAAGAAACCATGCAAAACGGTACTTACAAAATTAATAAAAAGTCAAATACCAGTTATACAAATATCAGATGGAGAAATATATGCCTTTTAAATTAAAATTTCTGTTTCTGTGATTCCTTTTACTCAGAAAAGAACTTGTATATGCATTTGGATGGTTTTCTAAAAAAGAAAATGGGACTTAATATGACTACATATGTTTTAAGGGAATCAGGGCAACCTGATGTTTTAAGGGAATCAGAATCAGGGCAACCTTATAGAAATAGTGAGAGGATAGGTTTATAGGAGAGGTAACACCTCTTGTTATTTAGAGAGATCTGCTTTGACTGTAGATCTTTCCAAAATCTCATCCTCCCAGCAGGAAAAATAGTAACACAAGTTTTAAAAGCACATTTGCATTTAGGTGGTTGTTCAGGGCACAATAAGCTTTTCTGGAACTCCAGGAGAAGTTTTGTAACTGCACATTTTTCATATAAAATAAACTTTCAGAATGCTTTGGGCTCTCTTCCTGCAAGTATCTTTCAAAGCTATGAGAAGGTTAGTCTTCCTACCTATTTTCTGAAAGCAGTATGTTCTTCTTCTCCTTTCAGAAGCAATCAGAGCAAAAATGGTGGAATAGAGGATTGCTCCAAAAACTTGCAATATTGACTGTGGAAATACATGCAACTTATATTCCCAGAAAGAAGAAAGAGCAATGTAATTAAAAGCAAAATCTGCAGAGAAACAAGCAAAATGCAAAATAATGTAAACAAAAGATGAGGGAGGAGCCATAGAAGAAAGATCCGATATCCCAAGACAAGACTGTGCTCAGAGCAATGGACAAACTATGAAAGTGGATAAATATAGAGCATGCCAAAGAAACCAGAAGTTGAATAAAGTCAGGCTACCTGATTGTAGCAATTGCTGAAGGACAGCAAATTACCTTGGGGAAAAAAAGGTTTAAATAGTTTACCATATGTACAAGAGCCTAAGGACAGAAAAAGACTCAGTGTAGGAGTAAATTCAGTTGGTCTGCTGCTACTGCTTTAGTTCCCTTATGGCATCAATGTTACTGCACCTACTTTCTGACATACATGGCATACTATCTGTGGGTGAGCCAAGCCTGTCTGAGCTACAACTGATGTGATACTACATGACTGTGTTTCGGTAGCTCTTGACAGACTAAATGCAAAGACTGAGATGATGGAAGTCTGTCATAGAGAACAGATAAGTCCTAGGATGGACTGAGACCAAAAGACATCTTACAAAGCTAAATCACAAATGGTAAAAATGCAGGTTAGTTAAATAGATTGAATCAGCCACATGTTCCTGATTATAGGGAATTACCAAGTATTAGTGCTCCCAATGTATCTCAGTGAAGCATCTACATTTATATTATTTTTTAATGTTCTGAACAGAGCCAAACCTAACAAAGGAAGCTGAAAGTAATAAAGCCTGGTGTTTGAAGGTGTCTTCCAGTTACCTGAAAAAGCCGAGAAGTAATTCTTTAACAGCTTTCTTAGATAATTACTTCTTTAACAGCTTTCTTAGATAATTTTGCCTTTTTCCCATAGCATATCCCTAAAGGAAAGCATAAAGCAGCAGTGTTTCTGCTTCCTTGTGCAGAGGGAATATTGACTGAGTTGTTAAGGTTCACTTGATTTGGGAAATTAAGCATGCTGGTTGGATTTGGCAGTTTTCCACAGACAGAGGAAAAACTAATACTACCTTTAAACAGCTGCCTTTTGGAATATAAGCAAATCAGATCCTGAATTGCTTAATCTTACACTGAATGCCTCATTAATATGTCTTCCAGAAAGGAAATCATTAAAGGGCATTATATTTGTGGCAAACAAAATGCTCTTCTGTGAGTGATAACTGTGAATACTGCACAAAGCAAATAGGAGCCTGAAAGAGAAAGAAAGTGTCCAACTTCTTTTCATAGGACTTTTTCGTCCATTACAGATAACAAATTAGAAACACCAATAGAAATTTCAAAAGTCTTATTATTTTTTCCCACTAGTTCCTAAAGATAGTGGCTTTAAGCTAACACCTTAAGTATTATTATTTAAACTGGAAAAAAACCAAAAGCCCAATCTAAAATTCAGAGCCAGTCAAAAGAAGCTGAAAGATACATTGAGTTTTAAGCCACGCAAAACTATTGGATCACTGAAAAGTTATGAATCTTAACGGTCTGTTAAAATGTTTGCAAGAAGATATATTTTATTCCAGATTAATCATACCAGAGTATTTTAAATAAAGGGATAACAAGGTAAGAAATGAATAAAAAAAATAAATTATTTATTAATTGGTCTCTGCCTCTCATGTAACTATATGAAAAAGTTGTTAAGGTTATAAGGGTTTGGTATTTGGTTGAGAAATTACCTTCACTATAGGAATGGTTACAAATAGTTTGAGAACAATATTTGGAAAAAGATAAATCCAAAAGCAGTATATTACTACACTATCAAAAGGTAGGAATTTCCCAGGGACTTGAGGAATGTATATCAGTTACTCACAATGCTGTTTACTCCTTGTGGGAGTGTTGTGGCGCACTTCAAATCCCTTCTTCCCTCCTCTCCATTTCTGGAAGTTTGAAGTGGGGAAGAAGAAGGCACAAAACTGCTTTCCACACCACTCTCAGACCCTCCCTTCCCCCACCCCCTTTTCTTGGGCTTGAAGGGGGAACAGCAAAAGGTGCCCATTTCCACACATGTAGTGACTCGTGGGAAAGCCCACGCTGGAATCAGCTGGTGATTGGCTGGATTCTTCACGCCCACTATATATATGGTCACAGACACAATGTCTAGGAAGCTTATAAATAGAGTGAGGGAAAGAAAAGCATGCAGTTCCGGATTTCACACCGTTCCCGCATTCGTATCGTTTTGTGCAGTTCCTCTCTAGTCCCACTCTTGCACAGTTCATTCCACTCCCTCACAAGTCTGCAAGTCTGGCAAGTCCTTAGGTCCACTCAAGAGAGAGCTGCCAGTGGTACCTAGACCTAAGCTGCTCTTGGACCACTCTATCCTGACTTCCAGCTTACTACCCCAATCTGGGGAAGATGGCAGCAGTTTGGCTTCTTTCCTTGCACTGCTAAGACAGTGCCTCTCCATGATCTTTGCCTCGTGGAAGCTGTGTCTACAGACACTTTGGACTTTGGCAGGTTTTATTTGCGTCAGACTTTATGCTGTGTGGATGTAGCTTGCAGGTTTAGAGGGTGCCACAGAGAAATTCATCATGGATCATCACTAAAGTCCTACTTCAGCTCCATGAGTAAAATCTGCTGTTTCCTAGGTTCTCTGCTTGGCCTGATTTGTAAGTGGGGTAAAGCTGTCTTGTAGCTTAGCCTTTTACATTTTCTGATTTTCCTAAATTACTAAACTTGCCCACAAGCACCCTTGTGAAGATTTCCCAACCAAATTAGAACCTGTAAATAAACTGTAACTAGTTCTGTGTATAGTTTGGGGGCAGGACTTTTCAGGAAAATAAAAGTAATTCTATTTTTGTAATTCCTGCCTCGGCCAATTAATTCCCAAACAAGTCAGGGAGTTTCTCTTTAGTCTCTTTTTTTATTAGAAAATTGCCCTGAACTGCTGATGATGATTATAATCCATGTGTGAGTGAGGCAAAGACAGAAGTGAAAAGAGCCTGTGCACTCTGCAGCTCACCTATTTTGTCCAGACATCTATTTTTTGTCTGATTATCACCAAATAAAAGGCCAGATCCAATAACCATCAGTTCTCTGTCCAAACATGCCCAAACTTGTCTAGACTTGACAAGGGAAGGGTCCATGTGAATACACTGATCTACAAGCCTTGGAGAGGGAGATGGCTCCTTTGGCTCCCTTCATCCCAGCTTCTCTGTTTCTGCCCATCCCATCTTCTGGTGGGGGGAGGGGGGGGTGGCAGAGGGGAGGAGGAGCTTTGGGTGCAGTGCCACACAAAGCCATAATTGTTTCTTAAGATATAGAAAGATGAAAATATTTTTTAAATCCTTCAGGAACAGGCTGCTGCTGTACACTGTCAAGGTGTCAGTAATAGGAGGAAATATTTGTATGTAGAAGTTTTTTGCCTAGACAGTGAATTATAGGTATTATGACATTCTAGCTAAAGTAATTTTTTGATTCCCTTAAAAACAGTGTTACTCATTGTGGTCTTCACCTGAAAAGATTGAATGGTCATGTTGAATAGTCATAAAGAGAAGGAAGTAGAGGATCAGTGTTTCTGATGGCAAAAAATTAGCAGGGCAATGTGATGAGGAGAAAAGCACATTGGAAGGAAATTCATATAATCATAGGATGGTTTATGTTGGAAGAGACCTCAAAGATCATCCAGTTCCAACTCCATGCCATAGGCAGGGACACTTCCCACTAGGTCAGCAGTTAACTGTTTTATCCTCAGGAAGGATCATCTGATGTACTTTAAATTGTTACTTAGAGTTAGATTAATATTATCCAGCAACAGTTTTGTTCTTTTCAGGCATGCTAAAACAACTGGCTTATCTGTTCTTCTGAACAGATTAAACCTGGAGAGCTCATGTGTTGTCATGTTCTTCATCATCACCTACAGGCCAGCAAGCTGGGGACAACTCTACAACTAACAGTCCCCAGTGTGGGAGTTTATGTTAGAAGCAGTTTGATCTACATTTGACACTATAACTTTTTTTTCCTTTATTGGCCATTCATACAGATATTGAGTATGGGGGTAGATGAATATTTAGCCTCACAGAGAGTAGAAGTGACTGTAGTGAGCTGTCTGTATTTGGTGTAATGTCTAGAAAAAAATATGTGTGTATATACATGTGTGGGTATCATTATATACCACTATCATAGAATCACAGAATTGTTCTGTTGGAAAGGCCTCTAAGATCATTGAATCTGGCCATTGACTTACCACCGTGGCCACTAAACCATGTTCTGAATTGTGATGTCCAAACATTTCTTAAACACCTCTGGGGACAGTAACTCCACTACCTCTGTTGGTAACCTATTCCAATGCCTGGACACTCTTTCCATAAAGAATTTTTCCTGAATATCCAATTTAAACTTCCCCTGGCACAATTTCAGGCCCTTTCTTCTTGATCTGTCACTTAACACTAGAGAGAAGAGACTGACCCCCACCTCATTACAACCTCCTTTCAGGTAGTTGTACAGAGCAATGAGGTCTGCCTTCAGCCTCTTCTTCTCCAGGCTATGCAATCCCAGTTAGAATCATAGAATCAGTCAGGGTTGGAAGGGACCACAAGGATCATCTAATTCCAATGCCCCTGCCATGGACAGGAACACCCTACCCTAGACCAGGCTGTCAAGAGTCTCATCCAGCCTGGCCTTAAACACCTTGAGGGATGTGGCCCCAACCAACTCCCTGGGCAACCCATTGCAGGGTCTCACTAATGGTGAAGAACTTCCTCCTTACATACAGTCTGAAGGTTCTCTTAACCACTCCCCTTAAGATTTGTTCACTAGACCCTTCACCACCTCTGCTACCCTTCTCTGGATGTGCTTCAGCAACTCAATGTCTGTCTCGCAGTAGGGGCCCAACACTGAATACAGTAGTTGAATGTGACCTCACCACTGCTAAGTACTGGGACATGATAAATTTCCTACTCCTGGTGATCACACTTGTATTGGGTTTATGCTAGCATCCCGGAGCTCAAAAGCCCAATAAATACTCAATTCAATTTGGAAGTAAAAAGGGATAAACTTTAAAAATAAATAGGAGGTAAGGGGAGTTAAAGAAAACACAGGAAAAGGGAACCAAAAACTCAGGATAGGGAAAATGAGAGGTGTTAGAGGATAAAGGGGAAAAAGGGAATAAAATACATAATAGCAGAATACAACCCACAGAATAGGAGTTGAGTCCAAATGCTGGGATGGATGATTTGATGGTAGATGAAACAGGATGCAGGATTTTCATGCTGAGTTGCAGTTAGTCAGAGTTCCAAAGAAAATGGTTGCTATCCCCACATGTTGGCTGGAAAGGACATGGTGGTCTGGCAGCAGAGCAGCAAGGAGCTGGTCCAGCAGGCAGGCAAGAGCAGAGAGAGAGAGAGAAGACATGTCCCCCTCTTTTTATAGCAGTCTTTGGCAGGAGGTGGGAGGTGGCTAAACATGATACCTGGAGGAAGGTCAGACCACCCCCAGGGAGAAGTCAGAAGGCTCCAGGTGGGCTTAACCCTTTACAACACTATAAAATACTACGTGATACTGTGTGTAATATGTTTGCTATCAATATAGTGAATTGCCAGGTAATCATATTATTATTGAACAAATATCTAGTTTCAGGAGAAATTCAGAAAATTGTGTAGTGATTATGTATCTTCCATGCAAGATTTAACCTTTTTTAGGAGGTATGAAGTATTGTATATACAGCATTACAGTACTCAGTTTCCTAGCTTCATAGAAACTTGTCCTAGCAACAACTGTGCCCTCTAGTAGGATTTGCAAGAGGAAATGTGCCATTCCTTCCAATAAATATGACCTTCACATACAGTAAAACTTTTGTGCCTTTTCTCCATGAAATATGGAAATATGAACTTAAAAGAGGAAAACAAAATTATGGTCCCACTTCTCAAATTTTAACCTTCATTTGCTTCTGTTTTCCATCTTTCAATGAAAATAATTCAGTTCACCATTGAAACTTAATTCAGAAAAGCACTTGAATCTCTGTGCAAGGCCTCTTCTGCTTCAGGCAAATACCTAATGTAAGAATTGAGAAGACACTGTGAGATATGGCTCAGAACTGATGCAAGCTTTCCCTGTCTAGTGAATGGTGCCAGGTTTTTTCCTCTTTTGTTTTGATTACAGCCTTTTTTCTCTAATAATATAATTCTTTTTTTTTTTTTTTTCAATATCAAACTTCCCTAACAATTCTGGGGACATCACAGACTTTATTTCTACATTAATACAAAGAGCATAATGTTCTGGTTTACTGCAAATCCAAGAAAATAAAGTATAACCAGCAGCATTTTTCTCCTTGCCTATTCTTTTGTTGTGCTGGAGCTGTGTGCAATGCCCTTAGGTTTTGGATTTTTTTTTTTTATTATTTCACTACATATGTAGATGTGGAGAGAAAATCAGCTACTTTTGCACAGGTTCAGGCAGGGGTTAAATTAAAATGGTTGATTTGTTGATCCTTTTACATAGCATTTATATACTGCAAACTCCACCACCTCATATCAGCTATTTTAACATAATGTAATTCTGCAAAATATTGTTTTAGTCACAAAGAAATTCTATAGAAGGAAACATATTGGATAAAATATTGCTCACAGTGTAATTTTAATTCTGAAATATCTTGCTAAGAGGGCTTATTTAAATAGGTTCTCTGAGATGAATATTTAGAAAAAAATTCCTACAGGATGATTTATAGAAAAATTATATGAATAGAATGAAGGACAGAAGAATTTTATTAGAAAAGAGACTCATTTCCACAAAATATGAATTATACCTTTTAGAAAATATATTGAATTTTATTAATATTCTGCAGACAGCCTGCAGTGTTAATCTCCACCCCTACCTATAAGATTTTCATTATGAAGTACAAGGTGTATTTACCCTTTAACCAAATAATTTTTGAGTAGTTCAAAGCAGCCTTGTCTGCAGTTTACATACCTTACAAAATATTTTCCTTTCGGAGGCACAGCTTATCCTTTATGGCAATATTGCACTTACAATGCTGAAACATTTGCATGTATATGAACATATATATGCAGTTACACATAAACATTTTCACCTGTGTAAATATATGTTACATATATATCAGTATACAACTTATATGTATTTTATATTTTCATTACATACTTCTAGTGTACAAACCTTACTGCTTATATATTGTACATAGGATATTGATCTTTACCACTTGTGTAAATATTTTGTCACCTCAGTCACTTAACCAGCTTGGATGACACTGAATTTTTCTATCTGGGAGTCCATAGAGAGAGGAAACGCTAACGGTTCATTAAGTAGAGAGATTTGGATAATCAATAGTTTGTTTACAAATATTTCCTACTATTATTTCTACCACAGACCTACTTCCTTCTTTGAAGCTCAGTAATTTAATTGCAACTTGTTTTATGGGGAATGAGGCTGCTCTCTGTAGTTCAGTCATTCCTGAGATATGAAGATGGGCACTTGGCAAGAAGAAAAGGGGGTAGGGAGTCTCCAATAACACGCGTGGCCAGCAGGGCAAGGGAGGTAATTCTCCCCCTTTGCTCTCATCAGACCCCACCTGGAGTACTGTGTGCAGTTCTGGAGCCCCCAACACAAGATGGACATGGAACTGTTGGAGTGAGACCAGAGGAGGGCCATGAAGATGATCAGAGGGCTGGAGCACCTCTGCTATGAGGACAGGCTGAGAGAATTGGGGCTCTGCAGCCTGGAGAAGAGAAGGCTTCAAGGAGGCCTTATAGTAGCCTCCCAGTATCTGAAGAGGGCCTACAGGAGGGCTGGGGAGGGACTATTCACAAGGTCTTGTAATGACAGGACAAGGGGGAATGGGTTTAAATTGGCAGAGGGGAGATTTAAACAAGATGTAAGCAGGAGTTCTTTCCAGTGAGGGTGGAGAGATACTGGAATGAGTTGTCCAGGGGGGTTGTGGATGCTCTGTCCCTGGAGGTGTTCAAGGCCAGGTTGGATGAGGCCTTGGGCGACCTGTTGTAGTGGGAGATGTCCCTGCCTATGGCATGGGGTTAGAACTTTGAGGTCCCTTCCAACATAAACCATTCTATGATTCTATGATCTGGGAGTAGTTTTCTTAGAAACAGTTCTGTGATATATGGAATTGTGTCCTTGTGGCCAAGAAAGCCAGTGGCATCCTGGGTTGCATCAAAAGTATGTCCAGCAGGTCTAGGGAGGTTATTTTCCCCCTAATGAGACCACACCTGGCATACTGTTTCTGATTTTGGGTTCTCCAGTTCAAGAGAGAAAGGGACCTGCTGGAGAGAGTCCAGTGGAGAGCCATGAGGGTGACTGGGGACCTGACCATCTTCCCTATGAAGAGAGACTGAGAGAACTGAGGGTGTCTAGTCTGGAGAAGACTGAGACGAGATCTCATCAATATGTAAAAATATCTGAGGGGTAGGTGTCAAGTCAATGGGGCCAATCTCATTTTGGTGGTCTGCAGCAGTAAGACAAGGAGCACTGGCTACAAACTGGAACTGGAATCTCAACCTAAGGAGAAACTTCCTTACAGTGCAGGTGATGGAGCACTGGAACAAGCTGCCCAGAGGTTGTGGAGTTTCCTTCTCTGGAAGCTTTCAAAACCCATCTGGACACATTCCTGTGCAGACTACCCTAGGTGATCCTGCCTTGGCAGGGAGGTTGGACTTGGTCTCTGGAGATCCCTTCCAGCTTCTAATGCTCTGTGATTCTCTGATTCCATGACTTTTAGAAAGCAGTGCCAAATCTACAGAGGTCAGAAGCCTTTTTATTTCCTTTTTGTTTTATTTTTTTTTTTAACAGATCCTATATCTTTCTTTAAAAAAAAAAGTACTTAAACCTCATCTTAATAATAAATCTCATATTTTTTTTACTAATTTTGTGAAACTCCAGAAATTAAAAAAAAAAGTAGTGTATTAAAATTTTAATCAGGCCTTAAGTGTACGACAAATTATTTTATGTTTTCTAAATAATATATTTGATCTTGCCTGACAAAAATATAATAAATGTATTTAGAAAACTGCTAAATTTATCTCCACTATGATATATATCAATGATTTTTCTACCCTCTTAAAACAACGTATTTCATTATAACGTACATAATCAACCCATTACATCAACACATTTACATTGATTTTTATGTACTTTACAAGTGGCTTCTAGCTCACCAGAAGTGCTTTATGCTATTACATGGAAGAAATCTATTCAGCTTTGTATGTTGATAGTCATAAATGTATGACTAGGTTAATATTCCTCCTAGAAAGAGAATCCTTGAAATAAAACATGAATCATTTAATAGCACTGTTTATTGTACAATGGGGATCTGATTCTGGTCTCAGTGCCAAGCTTGAGTGAATCAGATTTACTCAAGGGAGTTCTGTAGACAAAACAGCACTGCAGAATTGTCCTTTCCTGGACCATGATCTGCTTGAAGATCTCAATTAGTCATAGGACAGCAAGAGTTTATATGTCTGCTGAGACACATGTTCCATGTGGTTTGCTCTGAAGACATTTATCAACAGGAATCAACCAGAAATATCAAACACAGTATGAAGGATTTTATTCTAGTCCCCTTGGAAACTACATTAATGTTTCAATTTCTCTTTCCATATTGTCCCTGTACTGGAATCCCATGGCCATAGAGAAAGTTCAGAGTTAGGAAACAGATGCAGTGGCTTTCTGCAGTAAAAGCAATGGGCTAATACGGCCCTCATTTCTTCTTGTCATCCTTGACATCTTAGTCTAACAATTCCTCTAACAAATATTATGTGTTCCATTCCCTTTCTACAGTCATAGGCCTAGGTTTTCCAGCTATTAAGCCCTGAGCTATAGTCTAATAATGACCATAAAATATGGTCTAATAATGACCATATAACAGCCTCTAATAATAATCAGAGGCTGTTGCACCTAAAGTGGGAAGGTGACTTCAGATTTTTTGCAAAGGCTGATTCTTTGTTAACGTAAAATTTGCCAGTGTCTGTTTTTAAAATATATTTGTGTCCAGTGAATTCATCCAGGCTGAGCCCAGAGGGTTTTTTACCATGTTTTAACTATTTTTTTCCCTTCAGTGAAGATCTTAACAGTTTATTTGAGAACCTTCTATCAGTGCAGCAAACTCTACTAACGTATATTAAGCAAAGAAAGCAAGTGTTATAAGGAGTTGCTTTGCAAAATTATTTTTTAAAGAGATAAGATGGCTGAAACAAGACTTGAGACAAGACAGAGAGAACATTTGAAGGGAAATCCCTATATTGAACCAAAAGACTGTGGGTAAACAGGCTGGTCAAAAGCTGGAGGCAGAAAAAAATCTGGTAAATCAGGGAGAATAAGTGTAACTAATAGAGGACCATGCAGCACAACTGAATGGACAGAGCATCTAATGAATATTCTCCACTCACAGAAGATCTGAACCTGACTGGGGAAAGTGACAGGTAGAGAAAACTGAGGAAGGCAGAACCAGACACCACTGACTGAGGAGTCTTGAGGAGACTAGAGCAGAGGAGACTTGAGGAAAGAAGACTCAAGGAGAGGAGAGGAGATTCAAGGACACATAAGGAGACTCAAGGAGACTCAGGGAGGGGAGGGAAGAGGACTTGATCTATATAATAGTTCATTATTCAGTTACAATTAAGTATCACTGTCCTTAGAAAATACACCGCAGTAAAAAGTTAAATGTTTGGAAACAGTGGATCTTAGGCATCTCAGGTTACCAGACATGTTAATCAGATCTCCCTTAGTAAAATATTCCTCCATTCAGAGAATCACTATAAATAAAAATTAACTTAATAAATAAAAATTTCCAAAGTGTGCTAACATGTGTGGATGAGCAACATAAGAAAGCCCACAAGAAAATCTGTCTTCTGAGCCATGGATGTGGCTTAAGAAGGAAAAAAAACCACCAAAAATATTTTAATTAATGAAGCACTATTGCACTATTCACAGAAAGAGGCTGAGCTTGGAAAAGGTAGTAAGTGATCACATCCTTAAACTCTACTTGTTAAAAGTTATGAAGAAGAGGATCAAATGAAATAGTGCAGGCCAATAGCATTCAGGTGTCTGCTAACTGTGTCAAGTTTTATTTTATAATATTTGTATTAAAGAAGATTTTTTTTCCACTTAATCTTGCTTTATTTTAACCAGTGGCAACATGACATGGCTCTTAACTCCAGCATACAGGACAAGGGAAATAAAGAGAGAGGTACTTTGTTTTTCACAGCTTGTTTCATGCTTAACACAGAAAGGCAATATGCTCACACAGAACTTACCCTTTATAAATTAAATGCATTAATTTTTCTCTCCATTGCATGTTAAAATATATTTGGATCTGCATATGCCAAAGTTAAAATCTAAAAAGGAGATGAAGAATGAAACAAAAAGTGAAAAAAATAGAGTACAACTGCTCATTCATGAAAGGAATCAATAAAATTGTTTTGGAAATTTGAATGTGCAAGACAGATAAGCCCTTGGGCAGGGCTGAATCGCATAATTGACCTTTACTGGATTTGGCAGATACTGAAACCAAGTGTGACAGTGTTAGGCATAGGAGTTTTACCAGGCTGCAGCAGTCAATCTGGCATACTGAACTAGGCACAAACAAGTGTTCCTCCTGACTTCAGTGGACTTGTCTCTTGGATTAGACAGTATTCCTCTCTCTCAGGCATGGAAATGGATGCTATTGATCATGGTAAGTGAGGGTCCTCAGTGAGTCTCTTGACAGATCCCTCAAAAGTTCTGTGTTGGCATTATCAGAAGATCAGAGGAGAACAAGATTTACTTTGTTGAAGATAGTCATTTAATGTAGTCTAACTTGAAGAATTTCTTTCCTATACTTCAGAACTAACTGGTTTTTATTGTGTTGTGAATATTTTTATTAGGTGACTGAAAATATTCAAGAGCTTCTTCATTAATCGTGTCCATGTGGTCTAAATGACCTTTGACCTGCTTCCTTCTTTTACTGTTGGATTTAGCAACATTTTTTATTTTATTTCATGCAGGGAAATTTAGGACCTCAGTGATGATTTTATTCTATTCAGTTCTTAAATAAAATGAGTTATGAGCTCAAAAGTGGATTGTAATTTTAAATCATATGGCCTGTAGCTTGTTAGATTAAACCAGAGATAAAGATAGGCCAATTAGGTACTTGTTCTTTAGTTAGCTGATATAAATAGTCTCATGATAATTGTTAAAATTCCTCTTGGAAGTTTCATGTATGAGAAAGGAAAAGCTATTCCACACTTTAATATTCATTATCGAATAAACTTTTTCAATGCTTGGTGTATCCCAAACTGATAATAGATTCTTTATCTAGTGTGACAGAAACAAAATACAAAGAAGAGGTCAGAGGACATTTCTGAAGAAATAATCTGACCTTCTCACTAAATTTGTTTTTCCCTCAATTATGTAATTTAAAACATGCATTTGTAAACTAAATCCAAGGATTGAACATATCAGGATATCTTTAGTATATCTATGTGATGGCTATGATAACAGCATCATGGGAATCACAACACTGTCAAAAGACTAATTTGACAAATATCTTGGAAAATGAAGTATGGCTTCACTAAAATAAGGACAGTTTATAGGAGAAGTTTAATTGATATCTAGGTTATGAACATTTCAAGCTGAAATATAATGCATAGTTTATTGCTCTTACTGCTCTATTGAAAATAGTCTATTGGGTGTTTTATTCTAATGAGTCTCAACCTTTATTTCATCCTTCTGCCCAAGTTTCAGATACTCATATCTACAAAAGATGCAATCAAAACTTCCAGTCAGCCTCTACAACAAGTTCCAGATACTCTCATATCTACAAAAGATGCAATCGAAATTTCCAGTCAGCCTCTACAACATTTCTTGCCCATTGCAAAACCCCGGTATAATCAACAAGTTGATCTCAACTACTTCTCATACTTTTCCCCTACATTTAACAAATGATTGGACCTGTCAAACACTAGTTATGACTTCTTTTTTTCTCTTTTGGCCTCGATGGAGTTTAAAACTGAGCAGTGACATCTGAACTCAAGCTCCAAGGCTCAATCTACTACTACATGTAGAAAGCCCAAAGCATTAAGTTCTCGCAGGCACTCTTTGTACTGAGCCTTTTATAGGGTGGAATAAAAGCAGCTGAATACAGTTTATCCCTACCAGAGAGATGTGACCAGCTGCTCTTCTTTTGTACTGCGTCAGTACATGAATGACATAATGAAAGAACCTTTTGAAAGTATCAATTTAAAGCTGTTTAGAGCAAAACACAAAGCATACCAAGTTCTTTGACTCTGTGTACCATCTAAGTCACTATCTAGAAAGTATTCAGCATTGACAGATCTTGGAAATATTTAGTTTTAGTGGTAATGAAGTAAAGCTAAGCAAAAAAACCCAGAAAAATAGAATCTTCAAAATACTTTACAATATTACCGTTCTTATTTTCTTTGACTGTGGCATATGGCATTGAGTTTATTCTCTCTTCTGAGGTTTTGTTTTCCCCATTCACCTGAAATACACACCAAGAAACAATTAGGGTGTGATTTAATTGCCTAAATATAAAAACTATTGCTACTTCACGCAGCCTAGGGAATCAAACCTTGAGTCACCTGCATGGATATAGTAAACCTGATACACAAATTTTGGCAAACCCTAGCACTTGGCTGGAGACAGCTTGGAGACAAAATAGAATATCCTAGGGTACCTCCAATGGAATCCAGCTTGAAACATACATATTTGGACACTCATTTTGGAGCAGACGAGTTAGATCTGAGGGGCAAGATTCCAGATGAATTTAAGACCTCTGCATTTAGGGGTTTGTGTCTGAGTGAATGTAGATGAGCTAAGCATAGAGAGTTAGTCTATGCAGTTGATAAAGTCTGAAAAGAAAATTTGCAAAGTAGAGATTGCTACTTTAGGGTGGATTGAACAGTTCTGCAGAATCCTCTTTTTTACTGACTTGGGGATCATACAAGTACATGTCAGCTGAAATAACTCAGTTTGCAACCTTCAACTGCTAATCCAGAAAGTTACAAGCCTGCCATATGCCCACCTCAAAACTGCTGTCTGTAAACCTCTGTGTTCGGGTGACCAAATGAAGCTCTGGATGTACTTTTGACTATGATGAAAGTTGCTACCTAACAGGCAGATGCCTTCACATAGACACATAAACTCAGGTATCTTAAACTAGAACTGAATCCCAAGACTTTGAGGCAAAAGACTTAATTCCTCCAGTTATCAGATGACAAAATTTCAATAATTCAGAAGAAAAGGTGCCTAGTGAGTCTGAATAACATCATTCCTGTAGTAGAAGCTACAGCTCACATTGGAATTAGTAGCTATTGGTGCTCCCAGTCTGCAGAAGAATGAGTCCTTGCTCTGCTTCACACAAAGTACCTATACCAAAGTTTCAGTATTGAATTGATTTTTTTTCTTCTTTCCTGCAATCTTCTTTCAGTAGAGTTGTACTGAAAATAGATCTAAAGTGAATAATCAAAATTATTTCAAAATACATAAAACATAAAACTCAGCTGGATTTAACCTTCTTCATAGATGTAAACAGCTGAAGAAAAGGGAATCTGCTGAAGAAGACCTAATGTCTGGAGAAGCCTTCTCAAGCAAGTTTAATGTCTTCAAACAAGGTACACAGAATGCAACCAACTCTTCTTTAATGTTTACTCATCAAAGCTACGAGAAATTTATAGTACACTTTACAAATGCTGGTGGTTTCCTTTAATCCCAGATTCTTGTCTGGCTCAGTGACGCTTCAGAATATATATATGTAAGAATTACTTTTAAAACAAATGCTGAAGAAATGAGGCTGGATGAGGACTCTTGGATCAGTGTATCCATGACATCAAACAATCCTTTCTTACAACTTCTACTCCATATTCTTTTGCAGCCATATGCTTGTCTATTCATGAATATGTTATTATTGTCTACCTCTAAGAGATGTTTTAAGACTACAAATTCTATACAAGCTATTTTCTGTCATAAGGGTGGTAATAGGATAAATGTGGATGAACTCTGCCTGATAACGGAGGGAGTTCACCATAGCAGAGGTTAGGATTCTCTAGTTGGTAAGTAATATGGAAACAAGTTGAGAAGTAATATTGAAGCAAGAAACACTGTTGTGCTTAAGATATGGAATCTAAGCCTGAGAGTAAAGTGAAGTAATTGATATTCTCATTGGCCACCTCTTACTGGGACTCACTTAAAGGAGCACAAGTAGAAACGTGGTTGGTGCAATCAGATATGGCATTCTTAATTCCTTTGTCGTGTACTTTTTCTTTGCTGAAATTATGGTAATTTTTTAAATGTTATATTTTAATTTTAAAGTGCTTGTTAACTTCTGATGAAACACAGAATTGATACAAAATAGACTCCATCCTTCTGTCATAGTAACTCTGTGCTACACCTCTTCCAGTTTGAATTAACTCTTTCCAGAAAAACATACGATCAAAATACTTCAGGCTCCTGCAGACACACTTTTAATTCCCTTTTCTACAACGACATTGTCAATCTTTTACCCTTACAGAAGAATACCACAACAGACATACCTAAGGGTTACTTTTTTTTTTGCCATGGCCACATCAATTCTGCAGCTCACAGCTCCCTCAGATGAAGTTCATCTCACACAGATATATTGAAGTACTTAGTCTAGGGTTCCTTTATGGTCAATTTGGAAAATAGACACCAAGAAATCACTAATCTTGCCAAATATCTATTTCAGGATGAAATGGACCCATGCCGTAAATGCACTGCCTATTTCTCCCAGTTGACTGTAGTGGCATAGATCTGTCGTTGCTCAAATTAATTTCTTTTCTTGCAATTAGTGAATGTCTTTCCCACCACCATTATACATAACCAATAATCTCTAGGACAAATTCTCTTCATATGTCTTCAGTCTGTGTGATTAAATTTAATCTGCTTTCTTCCTTCAGTTCTCAATGTCACTTCATTGTCCCTTTATGACACTTCAGTTTACCCTCTTTGAATATATTTCACAAATTTATGCTAAAAAAAAACATGCCCGTTGAACTGTGTAAAAAATGAAATTGTTCAATAATATCCTTCCAAATCAATCCTTAAAAAAATAGGAATAACGTGAAAACAAAGATTTCCATGTCTAGACAACTGAAGTTAAAACGGTGCAGATAAGTAATTTCCATGAGTTAGTTACCTTTACCTCTGCCAGTTTTCACTACTGTTTATGTTCTTTCTCCCAGTTGAATATACTGCTGCTTCAATCAATCATCTTCATTACTTTCTGCTATCCAAACTGACTTTGGGGTCATTATGCTGACATAGATGGTAAGGAAGTCTACACTAGAGCTGTTTGCTGACAACTCCTTCCTGTTGAGAGAAATAGGCATTAATTTTTCTTTAAAAGATACCACATTTTTAAGCATAGGTGAGAATTATTGTACTGCATGACTAAACTAAATCCTTGGAAGTTGGAATTCCCATTCAGAAATTGAGGCCAAAATCTCTTTCTCATTTTCAACTTTGCCCTAATTTCCATGAGTGAACTTTGCAAATTGAAAACTTTGGTCAAATCAAGTGCCAAAACAAATTCAATCATTCTTAGTTGTAGTTCCCACAGCACTCTCCTTCAGGAGCACAAAGATTGGATAAATGCACTCTGCATGGAATTAAAAACTGGCTGGCTGCCTGGCTGACTGGTGGACCCAAAGAGTTCAATCTTGCTGGCACCTGGTCACTTAAGTTCAGTACTGGGATCTGTCCTCTTTAATGTCTTTATTAATGATGACAGGAGTTAGTTCATCCTCAATAAGTTAGCAGATGACACCAAGCTGGGTGGCTGTATTGATCTGCTAGAGGGTAGTGAAGCTTTACAGTGGGATTTGGACAGAATAGAACAATGGGCCAAGGCTAATTGTATGAAGTTAAACAGGAACGAGTGACAAGGTGCTGCGCTTGGACTACAACAACTGCATGGTAAGTTAGAGACTTGAGGATGTGGGGTTGGAGAGGGACCTGGGGGTGTTGGTTGATAATCAACTGAATATGAGTCATCAGTGTGCCCAGGTGGCTGAGAAAGCCAACACAAGCCTGGTGTGTGTTAGAAACAGTGTGCCCAGCAGGAACAGAGAGGTGATCATCCTCCTGTACTCAGCACTGATGAGGCCACATCTCAAGTACTGTGTTCAGTTCTAGGCCACTCACTATAGGAAGGATATTGAAGTGCTGGAGCGTGTCCAGAGAAGAGTAACAAGACTGTTGAAGGGCATAGAGCACATGGCCTACCGGGAGTGCCTGAGGAAGCTGGGCTTCTTCAGTCTGGACAAGGAGAGGCTGAGAGTAAACCTCATTACTTTCTATAACTACCTGAAGGGAGGTTGGAGCTAGGAGTGGGCCAGCCTCTTCTCCTTGATGACAAACAACAGGACTAGAGGAAATGTTATCAGGCTGTGATGGGGCAGGTTCAGGCTGGATATTAGGAAATATTTCTTCACTGAAAGGGTTATCCAACATTGGAATGGTCTGCCCAAGGCAATGGTGGAGTCACTATCCCTGGTGGTGTTCAAGCTAAGGGGCATGGTTTCAGTGTTCACCCTTCACTATTCGGTTGAAGGTTGGCTGGATGATCCTTGAGATCTCTTTCAATATGATGCACTCTGTGATTCTGTGAAACCCTTGTATCCTGGGAAATATATATCCATGAATGTGACACTGACATAGACTGATTGTAAATTCTCTTACAAAGTTGAACTCTGAATCAGTTGTAAAACCTTCCTTTGACATTTCATTTTTCTTTCAATTACTTTTGCAAAGAAAAACCATCTTACATTTGATTAGTTGACACTCAAAAGTTATATAAGAAAATTATAGGGTCAATGTGCAGCAAACCTTTGTGTTATTTACAGAAATAAAAACATTGATTAAGTTGTAATATTAGTTCCTGTATTATATAGTTTGCAAGTGTTTTTTACATCTGAAAATTGTAAAGTCTACCCACATACTATGAGACTTTCTGAACCAAGAATTGAAGTATTGCCTTGTTTGTTCAGGAGAGTATTGCTGTCAGATAAGTTCATGACTTGATTGTTTTATTTTTTTTAATGCTGAAAATAGTCTGACAAAAAAACATGCACAAAAATCTGAAAAATAACAGTCTGATTATCTCTGCTATGTAAGTCCAAAGATACAGAGTATGAACAGACTTTTCAACCGTTTTGAATCACATTCATGAGTTCCTCTGATTTATCCTTCCATTGGCCCTTCTAGGAAAGTACCTTTTTTCCCCCTTTTGCCCCCTGTCTTCTATATTTTATTTCATGTGTCTATTGAGGCTATGAAAGATAAAGCTATCTGCTTTCTCCTGTAGTAAAGAACTATATGGAATCAGCTCACCTGTCTGTCACTCCTCATTAAATTCTTACCCTCTTCATTCACATTCTGATCTTTGCAAATGAACATTTGCTTAATAAATGTTCCCAAGACTAACAGTGCAGAGTGAAAATCCCACACAGCAGTAAATTATTAACTCAGTCACAGGGGGAGTGCCATATATGACTTTTCAGAATGAGTTATTATGTGGATCATCATGTAATTATGAATTTTTCAAGCCATGATAGAGGAAAATTGAATATTTAATATTTTATGGACATATTCTGCACTGAGGACATCTTTCAAAATTTTATGATAATTTTTGGAGTGAGCAAAGAGCAGAACAAAAGTTACAAAATAATTACAAAGTGGAATATTTAATCACCATGGACATTGTTGGCAATTTCTCAAATTGCATAATATAATCAAGGTCGTGAACTTTTAATCACGATGCATTCAAACAGAAAAAATAAGTGCATTAAAATTAATCTGCAAGTATGTTTTGATTGTTTAAGTAATGAGAATATGAGGCTTCCTACATTATTGCACGATAGGTGGAATGATGTAAATATTCATGGCAAGACAATGGGCTGTCAAATGCTTCTGAACAGTCGAGGATTGCCCCTACATGGGGCATTTAGAAATACAGAAACATAGATATAAACCTATGCTGCTTGATCCAGGAATGCTTGCTGGGAGCAGGGAACATGAGAGGGAGCAGTGCAGGTGACTAAGCATAGCCTCTCAGCACAATTTTAAACATCCTGGGGTATTCACAGAGTCAGTATAAGACTGGCAGAGATAACACAAGATCTGTGGGAGACCAGACTCCTTCTGAAGTAGCAGCTGTCTGCCAGGCAGGCTATCCTAAGGCATCTAAATGGCATTAGGCACCTATGTTTAGGCTTTTGAATCACTCTCCAGGAGTCAAATCTGAAACCAAGGGTGTTTTAAATGGCACTAAATTTTCACATATGGGCAACAGACTCAAGCTGTGAACATCGAAAGGCAAGAATTGCTAAGGAGGGGAAAGGATTTACTTTTTGTTCTGATAAACGAAAATTTTAATATACCAAGATGACAAAAAACAAACAAACCACCAAGCAAACAAACAAACAAACAAAAAAAAAAACAAAGCCCAAAAAACTAAGGCTGTGTTTCCAAGGAAGGGATAAATAAAATTATTTATCAAGCATTTGATAGTAAGCCAGATTAGATATTGGTTTTGGCACTTTGATAACCAATCATTTTAGTGAAAATATTTGATTTTTAAAAATTAAATTATTACTTTTTTTTTCTTTTTTTTTTATAACAGTCATTTGCACCTTGCCAGAAAACTTGTTGAAAACCAGAACAAGGGAAGTATGAAAGCTTGAGATGAAACAGAGCAAAACAAGGTATACATTGTAGGTACCGATTAATGTGGAACTTCTTTTGGGCTCATGGATATTTACACATTTCTTAATTCTGTTAATTTATTTAAATAATTTAGTCCACATCCATTACTAAAAAATATCTTTATACCACACTTAAAATAATTTACAGTTAAAATGTGTCCACAGTTTCAGATTCCAAGGCACCAGCCTGACTTCATTGCCCAGAATCATAAATCACAGAAGTTAAAAGGTTTGGATCAGAATTACAGGTTCATGGATTGCATCAGGTTGGAAGTGACTGTCAAAGGTCATCTTGCCCAACACCCCTGCAGTCAGCATGAACACCTCCAACTAGGTCAGACTGTCCAGGACCACATAAAGTCTGATATTGAATGCCTCAAGGGACAGGGCCTCAACCATGTCCCTGGGCAACCTGTTCCAGTATTTCACCATCTTCATTGTAAAGAACTTCCTCCTTATGTCCAACCTAAATCTAATCTGCTCCAGTTTAAGACCTTTGCCCCTTGTCCTATAGCTACAAGACCTTCTAAACAGTCCTTCCCCAGCATTCCCGTAGGTCTCCTTCAGATATTAAAATGTAATTATAATTCTCTCCAGAGTCTCCTCTTCTGTAGGCTGAATAGCCCAAATTCTTTCAGCCTGTCTTCATAGGAGAGGTACTTCAGCCCTCTAGAGCACCATTTTTGTGGCCCTCCTCTGGACTCATTCCAGCAGGTCCATGTATATCTTGTACTGGGGGCCCCAAAGCTGGAGAACAGTACTTCAGGTGAGATCTCAGCAGAGCAAAGTAGAATCACCTCTTTTGATCTCTTGGACACACATCTTTTGACGCAGCCCAGGATGTGACTTGTCCTCTGGGCTGCAAGTACTCATTGCTGGCTCATGTCCAGCTTCTCCTCCACCAGTAGCCCCGAGTCCTTTTCTTCAGGGCTGCTCTCAATTTCATTATCCTTCAGTTTGTATTGATAACAAGGATTGCCCTGACCTAGGTGCTTTGTCTTACTGAATCTCATGACATTCTCCTCAGCCCAGCATTCCAGCCTGTCCAGGTCCCTTTGGGTGACATCCTGTCCTTCAGTCTTGTCAACTTTATCACTCAGCTTCGCATCATCTGCAAACTTGCTGAGAGTGCACTTAATCCATCTGTCTATATCATTGATGAAGATATTGAACAGCACTAGTTCTAATACAGACCCTGAGGGACACCAATTGTCACCTGTCTCCATTTGGGCATCGAGCCATTGACCACTATCCTTCATATGCAATCATCCAAACAATTCCTTATTCACTGGACAGTCCACTCATCAAATATGTATCTCCTCCAGTTTAGAGAGAAGGATGTTGTGGAAGAGTGTGTCAAAGTCTTTACAAAGTCCAGATAGATGACTTCTTTTGGTCTTTCCTCGTCCACTGATGCAGTTACACCATCCTAGAAAGCCACTAGGTTGGTCAGGCAGAACTTGCCCCTTATGAAGCCATGCTTGCTGTCTCTAATCACCTCCTTGTCCTTCATGTGCTCCAATATATCACAATAGGTGAGGCTGACAGGTTGGTAATTTCCAGGGTCCTCTTTTTCATGGTTCTCAAAAATGGAAAGTCCACACTGACAGTGTACCCAAATCTTAGTTGTAATGGGCATACTGAAAAAGTGTAGCAGAGATGGGAACCAGTAGCTATTATTCAGATGCTGATAAGGTCTAGGACACCAAAATACTGGGAGGGGGGAAAAAAAAAAAACTTCCTTTTACTGAGAATTCTCACATTGCCCTAATTATCAACAACCTGGATGAGGGGACTGCAACATAGAAGGTTTCACCTCAAGATGAGGAGAAACTTCTTTGCAGTGAAAGTGATGGAGCACTGGAACAGGCTGCCCAGAGAAGTTGTGGAGCCTTTCAAAACCTGCCTGCATTCTTGGGTGAACTATTCTGGATGATCCTGCTTTGGTGGGGGCATTGGACTCAATGATCTCTGGAGGTCACTTCCAACCTCTAATATTCTGTGACACTGTGATTCTATGATTCATGACTGCCTGCAGATAAAAATGCTTCATAACCTTGCCAAGTAACTGGGTGAAGGCAGGTCCTGCAACATGTTGAGATGAGAATGACTAATAAAAAAAAAATGCACTATATCATCTTATTTTAATAAAATTTTATATATCTCTTTTGGCTTGTGTGTGGACATATATATATATATATATATATATATATATATTTATGGATACTGTAATACCTTAATTTTTGATATGACATACTACAGAGCATCTCCCTGACCATTGCCATGTTCCTTACTTTAAGGACAGTTCTCAACATCATTCAGAATGAGGCACTTGTATAAATTGAATAACTGTTTTTGCCTTGGAAAGAGAGTTATAACATGTCTAGCTGAAAAAGAAAATAGGATAGTAGCCAAGTACAGAAGAGCAAGTGTGTGATTCCTATACACAAAAACAAGAATGGTATTTCTTCTTTGCAGGAACATCATTGATAAATTCTCAAATTTATGGCTCAGTTCTGAAGTTTGTGGCCCAGATTTAATTCTACAATTATATCAACAATGAACAACAATTCCAACTCAGGTAATTATAATTATTCTACTTCTAACTGGCAGCTTCAAATGTGGACAAGACCTTTTGTTGCTTCCAGTTTCAATTACATTTGACTTGCTATTAAAGAACTGCTCTCTAAAAAAATAACTGTCAGAGACAATTGTACAAAGGGCTTAGGAGTGAATGACATCTAGAAGTGTGATAATTATTAACATTTTGAAACAGTACATTTGCTTAATATTCACCAAAGAAACTTTTTCATATCTTTGCTTATGAAATTAAATAACTGGCATTACAGTCAGAAAAGTATGTCACTTGTTTCTGCTAGCCAGTGCAGGAATTTCATGCCTGTTTCAGTGACATTGCCTGGGCATTTTTACCTTCACATGCATTGTGGTGGTTTTGCCCCAGCTGGGGGCCAAATGCCCACCAGAGCCACTCTATCACTCCCCCTCTTAAATGGAGGGGGGAGAGGGGAAAATATAACAAAGGTCAGTTATAAGATAGAAGCAATTTAATAATGAAAAGAAGCAAAAGCAATAGACCACGTGGAAGCAGAAGCAGAAAGAGATGTCTATCTCTACTTCCCATCAGCTGGACGATGTTTTGGTCATGGGAAGCAGGGCTCTCTACACTTGGTGGTTACTGCTAAAGAACAGACGCCATGAATGAATCTTCCCCAGACTTCCTTCTTTCAGCTCTTTCTCATATCTGAGCTGGCGTCTTGTGGTATGGAATCTCACTTTGGCCAGTTTGGATCACCTGGTTCGGCTGTGTCCTCTCAGCATCTAGGCACAGGGAGATGTTGCAAAAAAACCCCCCAGCCTGGGTGCTCAGTTTAGCAGTAGACACAACACTGGAGCTTTATCAATGCTCAACTACAGCACCGCAAAACACAGAACTAGAGGAGAATTAACCCCTGCTCAGCCCAGTTCTAACCTACTACATGAATATAAAAAACAAACATCTTGGCACTCATCTCTGCAATTTTTTTCAGAAGTGAGGTCAGGTTTGCCAGTAATCTCTGGCCATGACTGTTCATGATATGGACATTTGGTAGGTCACATAGTGACATCCTGCAAAAGACCAGAACAAGGTCCCTGAGTCAGTTTCAGATCACCAAAGAAAATTATTTACAATAAATTTGAGATTAGTGTAGTGTTCCATATGGAATATCATAGAAAAAACTATGTTTTTAGTAAGTAGGGCCTGGCTGGGAGTCACATACTAATGAAGCAAAATGGATGCCCTAATTTTGCAAAGACACAAACACCAAAAGCTTTATTTTTAGTATTGAAAAACATTTCTCCCAATCACAGTGAATGGAACAAAGTCCTGACTGACAAGGGACATGCACAATACCCCGTACTACATTACTGTTTTCTTTGAATAGCAAACAAAAGCCATATTTAGCACTTCCCTGGCACTTTATATGCTCAAAGGACTTCACTAGCCATTACTGGCATATCTAGATGCTTCTTACATGCAAATGAATGCAGATATGGGAGTAGGCATTAGGAGGCAGGATATGGGAATACATTAGCAAACGGACAATAGAAAGCAGCTGGCTTGACTGACTGCGGAGGATCTGAGTAGGGAGTAGCGGACAGCACAATTCCCTGCCCAGAATTATGGAAAGAATTGTGCTGATTGCCACCGTGGCTTAGAAACTCATCACTTAATTAACAGTATAAATATTTTAAAAATTAACATTTTATAAAACCACAATAAGAGCTTCCGTTGTGAGAATGGGAAAGGATTAATTCACAGTTGGCTGGACCGATGGCACCCAACCTTCCTTCTCTTGCCTTACAACAACACACTCGGTGAGAATTAATACAACACAATTCATGCCCTGTCATGTCTCATTACTTAATTATGAAATGTCTGTAGTACTTTGGACATTACTGAGCTTGTTTGATTGGCTGTGACTGATGTCATACCCACTTTAATATTAGCCAGTACAAGCACAGAGAGGCCTGTACCACTCCTCACAATTTTGCTTCTTTCTATTCATGAATTCTATTTCAGAACAGTAATAACATACTCCAGGTGGTGCATTTCTCAGGAATTGTTGCATTTCTCAAGTGGGTAAAGTCATTTGGTTTTTCAGCCTCATGCCTTGCAACACCTTCCTAGACATGTTATAATTGTCCAGAAATACACTATACCTTCTGCATTATAATTCTTACATGCTACTGTTTCTTTTCCACTCAACTAAATAAACACCAATAGGAAAAAAGAAGTTATTAGGTGCATTTTTTTTTTTTCCAGATAAGTGTCTTAGATATATTTGAAAGGCTTGGAGTGTCTCATGCACATATAATTTAAATGCATTAATTTACAAATATTAATCATTTAACATCTTGTATAAAATATAATGGCCACATTCTCATGTCCCTTGACAATTCCAGAACACTGTTTCCTATGTCTCTAAGGTGACAGCAGCACAAGATGACACACTCAATTTAATAAGAGCATGGAGACACATGCAGTAATATAACAGAAGACTTGGATATTTTTAAGCAAAATGCTTCAGTAAATGTTTATGAAAGTTTAAAAGAAATCATTCTTGTAGAGCAATCTTTGAGTCTAATGATAGAAGAAAGTGCAAAACATTCTTCTTAGTTTATAGTAAAATACTGAAGTCAAAACTTATTTTAAGAAAGGAAAATAATTTAAGCATCAAAAGTATCCTCATGAACAGGAAAAAGTCTTACAAGATATTTCTAGTCTCTCCAGTACAGAAGTATGATGTACACACTTAGGGATCAGCAGAACTGGACTGAAATCTGAGTCAGTTTAATCCCTTCTGAGTTGCCAGGGTTCACTTTTGGAGTTAAGGTGCAGTCTGCCATGAATATTTTGCACTCCTATAGTGATTTTCAACCAAATATCTCTAATAACTCAATGAGCTTTAATGATTCAAGCCTTCTGGCAAAGACCAAAAGGAAGGTCAATTTAGTAGAAATTAAATTATGATAGTTTGCTAAGTTAGCACTTTTTATACCTGTAATTATAAAATGAGAAACCACTCTCCAACCAGGGTCAGAAATTCTTCCAGTAGTTCATCCTTACATTTTGTTTCCTCTGGAGGTGACATTTCCCATTTCCTGAGCTAGGTCTGCCCTAGACTTTAACTATAGTAACATAATATTGCAGAATGACTGAGTAGTTAAACACACTACTGTGCTTTAGAGTGCTTCAGTTCAGCCACCATCCTGGCCTGGACTTCCTGTGTATGCTATAGCCATACTCTGAAAGTCAAACATCTAGAGATGGTGACCTCCTTGCCATTAGAGCAGGCTGATAAATAAAATGAAGGCCACAGCCAAAAGTACATGTATTTTAGCATCTGGAAAGTACATACATTTGTGCCATCTATGGCAAAGGGCTGTTAAAGCTCTGAAGAGACTGTTCTTAAAATAACTGGGGCAAGAACAAGCAGAAGATTTTAATTTTGCATGATGTGTAATGTCAAGCTCATAAATAAGTTACAAATTAGAGTTGTCCATGGTTCCCTTCTTCAGTTTTGGTGTACCTGCTGTAAAGCATCATAGTCCCGGAAAAAACAAGGTGTAAGGCTAACCAAGTTTACATCCTACTTTGTGGAAAATAAGCGAGGGGAGGTGAACTAGAACAGACAGCTGGGATATATTTTATGAGAATGAGTTTTTCTTCAAAGAAACTATTTAAGACCTTTAAAAAATGAAGGCAAAGATGAAGATAGGTCCAAATGTCATCCTCAAATTTAGTATGTCTCTCTAAAGAGATAAATTGTAAAAGGGAGGTTTGCATTACATTTTTAGAATAATTGTGAATTTAAGATTGACATTTCATATCATCCATGAGCATCATCTTCTGTAGTTAATGATGTCAGTGCCATCTTTCAGAACAATAAGAAGTCTTAGTTCTTGGTGGTATCTCTTCTCCTCTCCTAGGTACTATCTTTGGCTTACATACTTGAATGCTTTAATATCTTTCGGGACCAGGTCCTGAGTGATTGGAGCATTAAGAATACTACATTAAGTTCTCCACATCTCTGCCTAAGGGACAGTAATCCATGCCTCCTACCTGCATGAAGAATGTTTTCATCAGTAGTCAACAGTTATTCTGAAGCTGAAAGCTCTCGATCTTCTTGTTAAGTTGTTTCAGTTTGTATAATACAAATACTCCTTTACACAGAGAATTTGTACTGCCTTCTACTCAAGTTTCCTAACCACTCATCTAACATATATCTTCATCTAATTCTGACACAACAGCATCCTTTGCAACAGATCATCCCACACCCCACAAGACTCTCATAATGGTGAAGCTATGAGACTAAAGGGTAAAAAAAAAATCCCTCTCCTCTGCTTGTGTGGAGGAGTAGACTTAGATGGCTATTTCTGCATTTCATGCAAGCAAGCTCTTGTGTTATGATTCCCAGGAGACCCTACGTAAGAGGATGAAGGAAGGGGAATAATACAGAACAACTGTACCCAGACTCAGGAAGATGCATACATCCAGCAGCAGAAATTTTCCTCTTTTGTTATTTTAGGATCAGATTTGAGTGTCACTGCTATTCATGTTCTGTCATACAGAATTTAGACACATGACAAGGCATGTGAATATCTCAGTTTCTTTTGAGAATATGAATCTCATTGTACAGGGTATTAAACTGTAAAGCAGCTTGAGAAATACTGGATTTGATGTCAGGTGGGTAAATAAATAGTGGCTCACCATTTGATGTTGCATACCTAGATCCCTGGAATTCAACAGGTACCCAGCAGCAATCACACTCAGACACTGATGTGCAGCTAACTCTTTGTCACAATTGTGCAGTACTTGGCTCCAGGATTGTTCTGCCTTTTCCTGCAATGCATCAAACAGACTTTGAGCAAGGTTATGATGGACATCTGATTTCAAATAGAGGGAGTTTCTAATTACTGCTATTAGTTAAATCTTGAAAACCTACCAAATTACTGTAAAAAGAAGCAAAAATCAGATGTCAGTTTGTGGCAGACTGTTTTGCCAGCAGTGAAGTAAGATCTGATAAATTAAGATCACTATTTAAAATACCTAAAAACACTTGTAAATTTTCCAGCCTTCCTCTGTGTTAAAAATTGCTTTTCTTTAGAAGAATTTTACTGCAACAGGTCTTTCAGGAGGGTTGTGGAATCTCCCTCTCTGGAGATATTCAAGACCCGACTGCATGCGTTCCAGTGTGATTTGGTGTAGATGTTCCTGCTCTGGCACGTCCCTTCTAGCTTCTAACATTCTGTGATTCTGTGATACTTGCCAGTCTTTGCTCTTGTTTATTAGCAAATTGATAAGCTTTCACCTGAGAAAACAGGTGTGTTATGCGTGACTGACCATGCAGCAGTATAAGTAAGCAATGACAAAATAATAGATGAATACTGCTTGTGAAATACTGATGAAATCAGAATTTTTTTTCCAAGAAACTTCTAAGTATTAATTACTAGAGGTAAATAGTTATAAAATTACAGATTGTTTTGAAAACAATGGCAATAGTCCAATATAATTTATCAAATTAATTTTGTTACAAATATTTAGTTAATAATTATAAATATCCACAAGAACCTGGAATTCAAGGAGTGGCTAGGTACGATGAATTGCTATTGGTACTACTAAAGGCAAGTAGGAAAGACAAATGAACAGAATAAGACTGCAAAACATATATTTTATATCATATATGATATTTTTAATCATGGATTTTCTCCATATTTTGCTTTTCAGGAAGATCTCATGCACCTATTTTTTTCAACAAGGAGTAGAAATTTCAGTAGGTTGTGAATTTGAAGATTTCCTTGACTTAATCATGACATCACTTTGTTCAGAGAAACCCAAGTGACTTCATGCAACTACATAGAGAATACTGTCATGTAAGTGTTAAAATGTGCTAGGTATTTTTTGCTGAGCAATGATAATAGGGCCCTGAGAGATATGAATTGATAGGGAATACAATCCTTTTCTGTTGAAGACATTTACTTTTCCTGTTAGCACATCCGTTTGCACTACAAACATAGTTTATGTTTACCAGAAGAGTTGTCATTCAATTGACAGATGACTCCAGTGGATGAATGTAAAGCAACTCACTGAAATTGTTCAGTGATTCCCAAACTACTTTAACAATGTATTCCAAATTCTCATCATTTTATGAGAAACTATAATTTATTTATTGATGTCACATCTTATATTGGCCCATCCAATCTGAACACCTTCCAGTACTATAAAGCATATACAGAAGAGAAATTATTTCTGCCTCTCCCTCTTTCCAGTCAGAAAAAATTTAAGAATTATTTTATTTTACCATATACCAATATCTGTCTATTTGTGAAGAAAGAATAAATCCCACTTCTCCATCACAACTTTTACCATATGCATACATACCATATTTTATATATACAAATATATAAATATACTTTTTACAGATACATATATCATATGTCTACCACATACACATATAAACATTAAGGGTTGTGATGGAGAAGTGGTATTTGCTCTTTCTTCATAAATACATAGATTTAATTTTCTGGGGAGACATAATGTGCTTTTCTAGCTGCATTACCTTCAATATTTTCTTCCAGAGAAACCACTTTGAGAAAGAGGGTCTGGGGTGCCTATCAGATCTCTGTGTGCATGGCAGGCCTTTTGAGAAGCTATACCTTCTGCTGAGCTCCAGCATTGTGTCCTGAGGCAAGGAACAACTGTTGCACCTTTTTTTTCTTTTTTTTTCTTTTTTTTTTTTTTTCAGAACACTGAATGTGGTCCAAAATCATCTCTTTGTTCTGGAGGCTTCCAGTTCCAAACATTGGGGAATTAATGCACAAATTATTCTAAGTCCAAATTCTAAACTCAGCACAGTGATATACCTTCAATGCTGACATTAATTTAGAATATTTAGGGCAGATAAACCTAGACAGGAATTGTTTTGTATTTTTTAATCCCACCTCCTGGAAGTGAGGAGCAGATTGAAGTCTGAGATAAGTTTAAAAATCCTTTCACAGGAGAGTATGGCCATGATGCAGGTAGAAGGATTTCTGATCTGGAAGAATTATGCTGCTGGACTCCTCTTGGAGAGCCATCATCTATGTCCCCACCCACAATGGTTACACAACACACCTAGTTAGGTTCTCAGTCTCAAACCAATTCGAAGTCTGTACACTTTGTCCTCTTTCACCCCCAGTCAGCTTGCCTGTGTTTCATCATGACCACATATGACCATGAGTGTGGGAATAGTGACTTTCCATTTGTGGACACAGATCTATCAGCTGAGTGTTCACAAGTCCATGAAGCCTGATCAGGTTCACCACAGAGATCTGAAAGATCTAGTAGATGTTATCACTGGACCCCTGTCTATCATCTATTAAAGATCCCAGGAGACTTTGGAAGTCCCTGCTGATTGGAAGCTCACCAATGTTGTCATGATCTACAGTTCCCGAAAAACCCACTTCTGAAAAAAAAACCCACCAGTCTATATCGTACACTCTTGAAAGACATTTAAAGAATAAGGCAATCACCAGGCTCAGGTCAGCATGGAATCATGAAGGAAAAATTCTGTGTAGTTCAATATCCTCCCATGATAAGGTTACCTGCCTAATGGATAAAGGGAAATCAGTGGATGTAGTTGTTCTGGATTTCAGCAAGACTTTTGATACTATGACTCAGAATTCTTCTGGACATGTCATCTGGCTGTGGGATGAGTGGGTTTACAATGTGCTGGATGAAGAACTGACTGAAGGGCGGAGCTCTAATGGCTGCAGCGTAGAGAGATGTATCTGTCTGGTGACTGGTCAGCCAGCAGTGTTCCCCACTGTTCAGTTCTTGGACCAGTTCTGTCCTTGAATGAAGGAGTTAAATGCATCATTGACAAGTTTGCTGATGGTAACAAACTGGGAGATGCTGTTGACTCTCTCAAGGATCAAGAGGGCTTACAGAGGAATCTGAATAGATCAGCATGAAATTTAACAGGAACAAGTGTCATATTCCACACATATAACACTGTAATGATGGAAAAACGTATAAATTGTAGAGCAGCCTCACAAAAAGGAATTGGAGGATGCTGGTCAACAGCAGGCTCAATATGAGTTAGTGCTGTGCCGTGACAGCCAAGAAGGCAAATCATATCATGGGGTTCATCAAACACGGTATAACCAGCCAGGCAAAAGAGGTGATTATCCTGTTGTACTCAGTGTTGATGTGGCCTCACCTTAAGTACCATGTGCAGTTCTGGGCACCACAACGCAAAAATTATATGAAAGTCCTTGACTGTATCCAGAAGAAGGCAGCAAAGCTCACAGGATCATAGGATTACAGGGGTTGGAAGGAATCCAATGAGGGAATAGAGTCTGACACCCCTGCCAGAGCTCATTAAAAGGCTGGAAGGAATGTCCTGTGAGAAGCAGCTAAGGATTTTGGGCTTTCCTCATTTGGACAAAAGGAGTCTGAAAGGTGACCTCATTGCTCTCTTCAGCTTTCAGAGGAGAGGAAGTGGTGAGGAAAGTGCTGATACCTTCTTTCTGATATCCAGTGACTGGGTTAATGTGAATGGTTTGAAGCTGCATCACAGGACATTGAGGTTTGATATGGGAAAGCATTTCTTTACCAAGAAGATGTCCAAACAAGCTTCCTCAAGAGTTGGTCAATGCTTCCAGCTTGTCAGTGTTGTCCATTTTAGGTTTTGTAAAAAGATATGGTTATGCCATATGCCAAAAGAGGAGTCACAGCCAGATGTGGATAACTTGGAGAATCCCTTAGAGAACTTCCAGATGCCTCAGCATTCCAACTGGGGAATGGCATAGTGCACATTGGGCATTCCAGGATGTCCAGACATGGAGAGTTGAGCTGTATGGGTTGTGTCAGAGGTCTATTAGCAGAACACAGAAACATGCTGTGGCATCAAACTCAGGTCTACCACCAATGTTGTCAACAATGACTACCAAGTATGGAATAGTCTAAACTGAAACATGATATTATAGGGTGAAGGAAATAAGATGAGTGGAAGAATTCCCTATGACCAGAGCAAAAAACCCAGATGACTTGAGGAGCGACATGTAGAATTCATGAGTGCATTTGCATGTGAACATATTGGAACATTAAATGACTTATATATCAGATGCTGATCAAGATATTTTTTAAAGGTACTTCTTTATCAAAATGTTTCTATCAAATATTTCAGAAAACAAGAGTGGTTTACTTAGTTTTTTTAATAAAATACCAGTTTCTGTGTCACCTTAACTATGTGAATTTAAGCCTAAAAGCACTGAAGTAATGGCTACCCAGTGAAACAGTTTTTTGTCAAAGAACAAAACCCAAAGCACTGCATACGTATACCCAAAACTGAGCTAGAACAAACCTTTTTCTCTTTACTATGCAGTGTACCATTATCAATGTGCCTGCCTCTGGAAAAGGAAAAAAAAAAAATAGAGGAGAAAACCTCCATCAGCTGGAAGACCTGTGACAATTTGACAAATACAGACTTTTCACACCAAAGGAGGAATCAATCCCAAAACTGAGTAGTTCAGGGAAATGAAAAATTTTGCATGCACTCCTGCCTGATATTCCTTCTGTATGGGCCACTAGAGCATATCTAACATCAATTGATACTGTTAGTAACAAAAACTGGGCTGGAGAAAAGCAGTTTTCCTAGTATTTCTCTTGTCAGAAAGAATATTAATCCCTAGTTGCACGAATAGTGTGAGGAAATAGCAGTTCTCTGTATGCCATGAATCCAAGATTTGTTCTAAAGCTGTCAAGAAAATCTGGCCAATTAGAGGAGGAGTGTCAAAGGAGTTTGACGCTATGCAGCTTGAAGTACAGGTGATGACTGTGGTACAGGTGACTTTAGACAGATAATGTGCAGGCAGAATCTCCCACTGGAAAGTTTAGAAAGCATATAACTTCTCTGACCATACAAGAAACTCAAGCATCTCTTTAGGGATGTCTACTTCTCTAAGCACTTGTTTGTAGACTTGGGCCAAACTGTAGACAATACCCGTAGATATATCACAGAGTTCAATGTTATATAGCTGCACATTAAAAGAAGCATTATTTAGTACTTGTCTTGACAGACAAGAAAGAGTTGTTTTGGGTTTTTTTTCCCTACTACTCCCAAGATGTGTGACTTTGGGCAACCCATCTGCCCTGGTCTCCGTATACATGTAGAGACTATGACTTATGACAGAGACTATTCTTAAGTCGAAAAAGCTGCCTACAGATACCTGAAAGGATGTTTTAAAGAGGCTGCTGTTGGTCTCTTCTCGTGGGTAAATAGTGATATAACAAGGGAATGGCCTCAAGCTGCAACTGGGTAGGTTTAGACTGGACATGAGGAAACAATTTTTCACAGCAAGAGTGGTCAGGCATTGGAATGGGCTGCCCAGGGAGGTAGTTGAGTCACCAACTTTGGATGTGTTTAAGAGTCTTCTGGATGTAGTACTTGAGGATATGGTTTAAGGGTGAACTTTGTAGAGTAGAGATAAGGGTTGGACTTGATGATCCTGGGAGCCTTTTCCAACTGCAATGTTTCTGTGATTCAGTGAAAATAAATTATTATTGTAAATGCATATGGGACAATCAAACAAGGAAGATTACATAATTGAAACTACAGCATTGATTTTAGCAATAATTTTTAACATTAAAAAAAAAATACCCTTCCATCAAATTGCTAGGGCAACTTTTGCATGAGTTCAGTCTGAAGCGAGGGAATATTGGATTGCATCCATATTCCAAAGAAGAATTTATTGTCACTGCACTTTGTGTTAGAGACACATCTGCTAAACAACTGCAATCCATTTTTCTTTTATTCTCAGATCAACACAAATTGAAACAAATTTGGTTTCCACTGACCATTTATTTAAAAGGCATGCTTTTACTGATCTTGCCAACACTAACATTCATGTCAATGCTTGAATTATTCAGGCCCACTCTGCTTAAAAACCATCTATGAAGTTCCATAAATGTACAGATTCGTTAGGAACATATTGTAATACAGCTTGTCTGACTTGAAAACCTCACCCTATTAAACAAGATCATTAATCAAGACAATATCAAGTATATAAATAAAGCCTCATTTTTTTTGCATAAAGCTGTTTTGATGCTTTTCTGATGAGGGGTCTTTTCCCAAAACAGAATCTCCCTCAGCAGTACAGTTGTTGAGAAAATTCTCCTCCTCATAAAAACTCTATATCAAGGAACAGGACTGAACACTAAAACCTACAGATTTTCTGGCAAGAAAGTTAACTTTCTTGTAAGAAAGGAAAACTTGGGTTTGTTTTTTAATCCTTTTGGTTTGATTTTCCCCAGCAATTGTTATATAAGTTCTTTAATCTAAGTTGCTGTCTTTAGGACTAATTTAAAGATTTTTATGCATGTATGTCTTTGTACTACAACCGCAAATGTTTTGCACTATAGGACAATAGCTACGTAGCAAGAAAAAATAGGCAACATTTTTTCCTTATGGATATTTAGAAGTATACCCCAGGTTGTAACTGTATGAGTGAGCATGAAGATCGTCTAATGGCAAGACCTTTACCTTTTGCTGCACACGCTGGTGGAGAGTCAGAAAGGATGCTGTCAGGAAAGAGCTTGCAGGACTCGAAACAGCTGTGCAGATTACCAAGCCATAGCTAGTGAATATCAGGAAAGACTGATTAAAGTTAGCACAAACTCATTCACTGATTCAGTTAGTTACAAAGGGAAGGTGAGGCTTCTTGTCTTTTACAGTGCATCCTAAATCAATCTGCTGTATTTTCACCATAATTACCTAACTCCTTTTTCTAGGAGGCTTCCCATCTAGCCTGTGCGCAAACCTTTATTTTTGTGGTACAGATCCAAAGAGCATATTGGCTCCTGCTCTCTCTGTTTAGCAAGATCTCCAGGAGCAGGTTTGTACGGTGACAGGTCATCAAGACTTTGATATCCACACTACATGTTTCAGGTGTTACCTCAGACCCCTTTCAAAACTTTGGTTTTGCTTTATTCAAGAAGAACATAGCTCATGTTATCCAAGATTTTTCTGGAATGAATCAAAGTATACTACAAAGGAATGACTGGAAAATTTGTTCCATAAGTACAACGAAAATCCAGTCTGAAGTAATAATATAGACAGACCTCTCATCTGCCAGAGGATGGGTGGCCATTTACTCACCTCTGTGTTGGACAGAATTTTCTGTGAAGAGAAGCCAAGTCCTTTACTAAAGAGAAAAAAACCCACATGATTTCTCATGTGGATCTCAAACACATAACGAAAAATTAATTCTGGAAGGTTTTGGGTTTTTTTTTTATTTTTTAAAATGCAATTAAATATTTGCAGTCTTTGTTATTCTATTGTGTCTTAATAATAACTTCAGGAATTTGCTGACTACTTTTGTTAATTGTTCATACCAGCCATGATGCACATGCACATTCCATAACTATCTATATAGTTATGGAATGAAATTAGCCTTTCCATTTGGCAGCTAACAATTTGAAAATTATTAGCAAATATTCTCCACTAAAATTAGGTCTACATTTTTATGTACTTTCCCCCTTTCTTTCTTGTAGACAACAACAAGAGCCTTCTCCAGCTGGCACTTTTTTT
>VWZI01007943.1:213295-225394 GCA_013396835.1 Psilopogon haemacephalus | reverse complement strand
TTGTTTGGTTTGTTTATCATTAATATTTTCAAATATTATAGTAATGCATTTAACAGCTTAGTCTTCAAAATTATACTTGCATTTCATTAAATGTGCACCATGTAGTCATTTAGAATTTTACTCTTTTTTTCCTGCAAGATAGTTTTCTACTTTATCTGTTATAGAAAGTTTGATTTTATGCTTATCAAAGCATGAAAAAAAGAAGTAAAATACATGTTAAGATCTGTTGCAAGATATATGCAAGTTTTCAGTAATATAAAATAATGATGTAAACACTTCCATCATCAAAAGAAGGATTTAACCTTTTTCTTAATTAGCACTCTGGATTTCTAGTATAGTTTTGTACTTGCTGCTTGCAATATTCTTTGATTTGGTTAATACCAGCCTACATCTTCTAAAATGAGAAAGCACTTAGAAATTAATACATGAGTGGCTGAGGACATGAGGACATGCATCACGGGGAGAACATTACCTTGAAATCCTATTTCCAATCTCTGAATAAAACAAACACAGTGTTTGTAAAAGATATGTATGAAATACATACATGATAAATAAAAGCACACATTGATGTCATCAAACACTGAGATTCTGAAGGGTTGACCTTGTATATTTAGGAGTCTACCACACTTTAAATAATACCTATTCCACAAGGCATCAGGGAAGAGGGAATTGAGCAGTCAGAACGGAGAATTAGGTCTTGAGAACTTTTTCTTCCTGCTTTTCTAATGACAGGAAATTCTCACTGATGAGAACTGAAATAGGAATTGCATAACCTTAATATCACCCTCATCAGAAAACTAAACATCCAGTCTTCTCTTTTGTCAGGGAATTTTATTCATAGTCATTGACAGAACTGAAAGCTAGAAGCTTTATTAGACCTACAGACTGAAAAATTGGCTTATTTTAATTTGTCTTAAAGCCCAGAGCTGTCAGCAAGTACCTCACTGTCTGAAGAGGTAGCCTTAGGACATCTTTTGTCTGGGCAGTTAGCAGAATGTGCATGTAACAGGAAGAACTTGTACATAAGGAGTGAATGGTATACTCATCTTGAATTATATAAATCCCATTGTTTAAGGCAATCTGGAGCTATGCAATCTGAATTAGCATCCCTTGGTGAAGCAAACTGCCCCTTACCAAAATTAATAATCAGCATGTGGGAAGATAATAGAATTGATAAGATGTTATTTGGAGAAAAATTTGAACTTAATGGGTTTGAAAGGCTTTCTACTAGGTCCTTGTTGCAGAAGGCTAATAGGCCTATTAGATGTCCTGGCTTGCCCCACCTTTCTGCTGATGGGGGAAGAAAGGACAGGAGGAAAACAAAGGTTTGGGCAATTATATCCTCTCTCAAAGTGATAAACAGGTATTTAGGTACTTGTAACTGTCTTGCCCTAATAAAGTTAAGCAAGTCCTGGGTTCATCTAAAATGGTCAGCTTTGCAAATGCCATTTTGACTGGTGAATCTCTGTGGCCAAAGGAGCCATTGCACTCAAGTAAGTAATATCAATTGAGCCAAGCTGCAAGCAGTAGTGCTGCTCTGTGCTGCCTCTACCTCACTGCTCTGCCTTGGTGTGGCTGCTCTGCTCTACGGACTGCTTGGCTTGGACAACTTGGTCTGCTCTTCCTCATGCTCCAGACTAACTTAGCCCTGATGTTTTGGGCTTGAACGAACTGGAAATTTAAGTGCCTCAAGTTTCCCAGGTGAAGGCATTAAGTGCCTTACACTGTAGTGAGAAGTGCCACCAACACTGTGATCTTTGCACATCTACAAGAGATCCTGCCTGCACCTCTACAAACCTCCAAGCCAAGAGGAACTAGGATCAGGTCAGAGATCACCTGCCTCTTTCCCATCACCCTGCTAGCGTCAGGGAAGATCTGGAAGCCTCTCAACAGCTATCAAGACACTGAGCAACTCCAATATTGCCACAAAGGAGCCAGGGACTATCTCTGAATTCTACTCCACTGCTGTGAGTAAAACAGACTTTCCCTAGGGCTCCAGGCTGCCTATTTATATGTGGTGCAAAGCCATTTGTGGCTAAACTTTTCCCATATTCTGATTTTCCTAAATTATTAAATTGCCTGTAAGCATCCTTTTGATGATTTTCCCAACCAAATTAGGACCCAAATTTAACAAGTTTGTACATAGTTTATGGGCGGAGCTTTTTTAGAAATAAAATGACTACATATTTTATAATTCCTGCCTCACTAGTTGCCCACAATCAATTCAGTCCTTGGAACAGGTTGCCCAGGGAGGTTGTGGCTGCTCCCTCCCTGGATGTGTTCAAGGCCAGGCTGGAGCGACCTGATCTAGTGGGAGGTGTCTCTGCCTATGGTGGGGCGTTGAAACTGGATGATCTTTAAGGTCTCTTCCAACCTAAACCATTCTATCATTCTATAATTTCAGATGACATGTAGAGGCAGCAAGTTCACTACCGGTTCTGAACCTCCTGAGGTACTTTAGGTTGCAAAGCAGAGCAACCTGCTGAAGATTTTTTTGCTTTCTATGTTTTCCAAGGTGTCTGATAATAATTTTCTACAATTTTCATTTTCTGAAAGGCTTTGTTTAGAAGATATATGAATTACATACTTCTTTAAACTCAATTTTGACAGTTCAATAGCATGATCATCATTCTACTGAAACTTAAATTTTGAAGAATTATTTCAATTGTCAAATTTGAAGTTTGTCCCCATTTTCTAAGTAACTAATCTCATCATAATAATTGTTGTTATGATTAACAGTCTGTGACAATTCCATGAATCTTGGCTTTGTGAAAGGTTACATACTGATAATACAAACAACTAATGTAGTTCACACACAGCCTGAGAATTCAAAACATCTAAGCAAGATGTTTCCATTCCTGTTTTGTTGAATGACTGATGGAGGTTCTTATGGAAACTATTCAAGAGACAATAAATTTTGTGTCTTTTTCACTCATTATATATGCAGCTTGGAATGTATCTGAATTCCTGTCTCACTCTGGGAATTAATTCTTCTCATAATACTCAGAAAATCGAACCATATTTGGTGTACTGCTTCTCTTTCACGTGATTGACACATGATGTCAGCACTTAGGAAATGGTTCAAAGATGCAGATCACAACTCAGCAATGCCTGGGCAAAACACACAGCTCAAGAACAGACCAGGCCAGTTGCAGCATCTGCCATGAACTTTTCCTATGAAAACTGAGTTTTATGCAAATAGGGGTATAGAAGAAAGAAACATCTGGCGGGAGCCTGACTCTGTCATTCACTTCCCTGGTTGCATTTGAGAGTCATCTTTATTTCTCTTAGTGCTGCTTATACATTTTACTAGATGATATCTAAAAGCAAAAGGAGGATTTGGCTTCTAGCAGTACAGTGCTGCTGCCTTTGAGCCACAAAGCCTTGAGATGTCTGCCTGTGATGTAACTGTTTCCTATGCTGAGACCATTCTGCTGGGTAGTTTCATTAATAATATACCATAGTCCCTTGGGAAGCAGTCCTGAGGGGCCAAGAAGCCCAGGAAGGCTGTACACTGTTCAAGACCAAACTCTTAATGGTGCAGGAACAGGTTATTCCCATGTGCCAAAAGACAAGTGTGAGAGGAAGAAGGCCAGCAGGAGAGTCTATGATCTTTGGAAGAAGGAGCAGGTCACTGGGAAGGACTACAAGATTGTCATGTGGCTACTGAGGGAGAAAATTAGAAGAGCCAAAGCATAACTGGAAATTAATTTGGCTTCATCTGTTACAGAGAATAGGAAATCCTTCTAAAATATACTAGCAAAAAAAAGAAAAAGACGATTAGGGACAATCTCTGTCCATTTTTGGGCTTGGGGGGAACAAAGAATTCAAGGATTAAAAAAAAAAAGGTAGAGGTACTTAATACCTTCTTTACCTCAGTGTTCAGTAGTAAGGCCAGTTGTTTATCAGACATCCTTCCACCTGAGCTGGAAGATGAGGATGTGGAGCAGAATGAATCCCCCTTAGTCCAAGATGAGATGGTTAGTGACCTGCTGCACCATTTATATGTACATAAGTATATGGGGCTGGATGGCATGCACCTGAGAGTACTAACAGAGCTGACAGAAGTGCTCACCAAGGCACTTTCCATCATTTACCATCAGTCCTGGCTAAGTGGGGAGGCCATAGTTGATTCAAGATTGGCAAATGTGATGACTGTCTATGTGAAGGTATGGAGTGAGGACATGGAAAACTACTAACCTGTTAGTCTGATCACAGTGCCATTGTGCAGAGTATGCAGAGGAACCAGAAAAGTCTGCCCAAAGAGATTGTGGAGTCTCCTTCACTGGAGACATTCAAACCCCACCAAGACATGTTCCTGTGTGACCTGCTCTAGATGGTCCTGCTCTAGCAGGAAGGTTGGAGTAGATGACCTTTCACGGTCCTTTCCAACTTATAACATTCTGTGATTCTGCTCAGTGTCCTCTCACCCAAGCTAAGGAGACCCACCTCCCTCAGCCTTTCTTCATAAGGGAGATGTTCCACTCCCTTAATCATCTTTGTGGTTCTGTGCTGCACTCTTTCAAGCCTCCTTTAACTCCTTGAACTCCTTTGTCCTCCTTTAACTGAGGGGCCCAGAACTAGACACAATATTTCAGATGCAGCCTCACTAGGACAGAGTAGAAGGGGCAGGAGAATCTCTCTTGACCTATTAGCCACAGCCTTTCTAATACACTCCAGGATGCCACTGGTCTTCTTGGCTATAAGGACATATTGCACACGTCACAAGGGCATATGGTTGACCTGTTGTCCATCAGAACTCCCAGGTACTTTTCCACAGAGCCACTCTCCAACAGATCAGCCCCCGACTTCCCTTTCTCCTCAATTAGATTATAAATTTCAATACAATTTAACAAAACCAGCAATTGTGACTTTTAAAAAAAAATTTGTCGTGCATATGTGAGTGCATGCACATCAACATGTATTATAGGAAAAATACTATTATAAGATTAACTTTTGTCTTCAATTTTGATGTTTCCCACTCGTGCACTGTCTTCAACAACACAAAATTTCCTAGTACCTCAACCTCCAGAGAAAAAAGGTTATTTCACTTCTGAAAGTATTGACACCACTGGCTTTATACAACACACCTCAAGAACCAGCAGATCTGGTCCCGGTATGGCGTGACAAACACCCTAGAATTGGTCCAATTCCTGGGCTCTCTCCTCCCCCTACCATCCAAGGTCCAGTAGGGGTTGAGGGGCAGGGGCATCCCACGTGGCCCTGGGAGCCAGGGAGACCTCGGGCGGCACGTATGAGTGGAGCTTTTTGAATCAATTGGTCAGCTAGAGAATGCTGAATACCTGTTGGTCAGTTTCACACGCCCCCTAGGGTATTTAAGGGGGAGCACAGCGACCGTTAGTGCTCTTCTTCCGCTCTTCCTCACTCTCCTCACTAATCGTCGTCTCCTGCCGTGGCTGCTGAAGTGCCCAGCCACGTGCACAGCAACAGGCAGCAGGCAGCGAAGCATAGCAACGGACACAGAGAAGCGGTAAGGCTGATCCCCTTCTCTCTCTCTCTCTCTCTATTTCCCTATTCTGGGCTAAGTCAGTTTTTTTTCCTCCTTCCCACCCCGTGCCTCGGGTTCAGGAAGGAGCGTGTTTTCCCCCCTCGCGCCTCGCGGGCATTTTATAGGCGCGGTCGGGATTTATTTTGTATGTAACCTCTCTGTTTCCTAAGTTCTGATTGTTAACTTGTTGCACCTGGCGTTTGAAGCGATTCGTGTGTTTGTTTCTGCCGACCAGAACCCAAAAGAACCTCGGGGGGGTATTAGGACCCCCTCACCTGGCGAGATGTCAAACCTAATTAAGCGCTATCCCATCACACTTATATTCTCTTATGTAGCCCTTGGTGTTTTGTTTTTTTTTCCAGTCAACAATAAATAACACAGTACATAGAGTTCTGTTGTCATGATGTTGCTTTGCTGTCAAGAATCATGTATTTGTCTCATCTGTACAGTATACAGGGGCCATGGAGAAAAATTTGTTTGAGTAGGGGGCTTTGACTTTGAGATTTTTCTCAGAGAGAAACTCAGATACAAGGCAGATACAATTCCTTATCAGTAGAGACAGAAAAATAAAAATCTAGGAGTAGAATGGCAGACCACTTCTATCAGTCTGTTGCTATTTGAGAATACCCAAATGAAAGTCTGAAAACACTGCATATCACATCTTTGACCAAATTCAACATATTGTGTTTGGATACAGAGAAATCACCTGGCTCATTTAGTGGTCCTTTTAGTCTCCCTTTTATCCACATTCCATGGCACTCTGAAAATATCCTATGAAATTAAAATGATTTAGAAAGCAGAGAACACAAGCACGTGTTGTCCACACAGCTTCTACAATGTAGAGAGAACTGTATATGAATCCATGAAAACTATACTTTGAGAATGAACAGATTAAGGAGAGACGACTTATCTTTCTAAGCCAGGCCCATGAAACTGTGGTTTTCCTTTACTTTCTAACTACTCTGCATCTAGAGTTTGGAGGATTAGGCTGAAGTTTGCATCAAACTTAAAACATTACAAAGTGAAATAAATAGGTCTCTTCCAGATGAATCTCAGATGATGCCAAGCGGAGGAAGATTTATGTGTATGTTACATAAATATTTAATGATATGGCCAAACCCCTACTGCCACTTAGGAAAAAGGCATTTATCAATGCTGTGAAATATGACTTTTTAGCAAATAAGACTAAAATATGTTAATGACCATAAGTGAATTGTGTTGTTAGTCATTATGCATTTTCTGACTTCTGGTTGGCTAAGTCACCTCTGAGATCTTAGTCCCACTAGCAGCCATAAGTTATAGTTATTCTGTAACAGCTGAGACATAAGTCCAAAGTATTAAAAAAAATCTATTATTTTTTCTATAGGCATGAAATAAAACAAAAATTATCTTGCATGTGAGTTTCAGAAAATATATTATCTTAAAATTTTTAATGAAAGCTAAAAAAAGGTTTTGTACAGGTGTGTGTGAACTTCACAAACTCTTTAAGACAAAAGTTTGAAGAACATTCCCATAATCTATTTGAAAAGGTGCTTTTTTTTTTTTTTCTGAACTGACCTTAGTCTCTATAACATGTTGAACTGTTGATAAATGTTCTTTCCATAAAGTGTTTGATTTCAATGTATTTTCAGGTCTGTTGAAATCTGTGAATAACAGATAAGCTTCTAAATGGGAAAAAAATATGGCTATTCAGTTAAATCCATGCTGTTAGAGTGGACATACAGTAGACTTTAAATGGCTACATACCTCTCATACCTCTGTACTGACTTTGTTTTACTGGGGTGTATATCCAAATGCTTGCCAACACAGAGAAAAGGAGTCTCAGATTTCCTGTCCTCTGAAAGAGCAATGCAGAAACATCAGCCACAGCATGGCAATGCACCACCAGAGATAGCCAGATGATAACAGGTATTGCTTACATGCTGTGTGGCATTGCGTCCATCAGATCTGCCGACAGCTTGCTGGGCTTCTTACCCGTTTGCATATCCTACATGACAGACAGCATCAGAAAACCTGGCCAAGAAAAATCAAGTAATTCAAAGACTACTACTAGAATTTCACAGGTTTGGATCCTCTCAGTCCTGAGCAGCAGTTTTTGTTAATTTATTTCTACAGTACAGACTTTTTCAAAAGAAGAATTAACTGTAGATGACACCTCAATATGCCATATGATTTTGTGGAAGAGAGGTCTACTTTCTTCCACTGTTAACTTTCTAGCTCACTGGTGTTCAGAGGATAGATAAGCTGGTAAGTTGTCTCAAACACTTAGGACATTAACAAATTCTAATTGGCTATGTAATAGGGGCAGGCAGCATGTACAATGTTAAACCACTTCTGAACCACCTATTTTCTGTATGCAAATCAGACAGAAACAAATGTTTGGCCCCAGCTGGGTGAAATGTCCCATTTAGAATTCTTTTCCTCTTCTTTGTTCTTTGATGTTCTGCAAATGAGCTTTAGAACTCCACTCTTCACACAATTCAATTTTACAGGCCCATTATCTGAGATATAATGTGGAGGTTAAATATATCAGGGCAGCCATTATGTGAAAATAATTAACAGTAATGAATAATGCACTAATTCCACTGATGAGAGATGGTTATATGTGTAATGAAGTGTTGGGGCAGCCCTGACAAATGAAATTAAAATATTTAAACACTGTTTTATGATATTACTTTGCTCATATAATTTCCTTTACCTACAATGAGCCACTTCGATTATCGTCATTATCTTGACAGCTCTGAAGGATGAAATAGTGCAGGTTAATGTGACAGCGATTAGTCAGAGAGAAAATCCATCACACAAAGCAGAACCGAGTGAGGGAGAAAGGTCTCTATACTTTCCTGTTTCAAACATGAGAAGAATGATACTATCAACATCACTTCAATATTAAATGGATAGAATTATCTTGTCACTCATTTACAGCCTCTGAAGAACTACCTATTTGTACCTGCAGAGGAAAGGTCAGCCTTTCTTAATCATCCATAAAAATATGTTGATGGATTCCTTATATCAATAACGATGGCAGAAACAGAGACAGGAAACAAGCTAGGAAATTTAAAAGGAAAGCACTCTGGATTTGTATTAAAATATTTTCACAGTTGTGTATTTCTAAGTTTTGCTTCACATGTTGATGTGATCTTTAAAAAATACACACTATGAAACAAAGCAAGACCTCTGGCACGAATTTTGTAGGAGTTTAAATAGCAAAAGGGACTGCCTACTAACAGCTGCACCTCATCTCTGTGTCTTTTGGTATGAAATGCCTATGAGTACTCACCAAACCATAAAAAAATATTCATATCTAAACACCAAAATTCAGGCTGAAGTCAGATTCATCTTTATAGTCACCTTACTGTCAAAAATGCTGAGCAGAGGTTTCTTCCAGGTACATCAGTAGACAGGCACACCAGGCTGTCTGAAGTAAATAGTTTTATCGGTCAGGCAGCCAGGTAGAAAAAATGTGGCCAGTTAGGTACTAACATCAGGGATCCTCAGAATGAAAATAAGCAGAAAGTTATCCAATCTAACCTGAAGAGAAGTGTAAAGGTGAATATGTCACTTAAACTGACAGATCAAAGATATGCACATACAGAACACCAAAACACCCCAAACACCAACAGATTTCCTTTCCAAGGTCAGTAACAGGTTTGTGACTCCAATGGTTAATGCATTCATTTGGGATTGCTCTTTCACACTCCTTGCTCAGATGGTGAACAGAATTCTGAACCCCTTATTCTCAAATGAAACCTGAGATTTAATTTTTCATACGATCCTTTGTAGAAGCACAGAGAAACACCAGCTCTCACTCTCAGTGGCATTTCCCTTGGGTACAACCCATTCAGATTCAATTGCTTTCTGTAAAACAGTTGGGCATCAGTTTCCTGTTTGAGGGGAATTACGCTGACTTGGGAGGCAGGCGAACAAAGAAGGTGTAGCAGGATACGCAGAGGAATCCCTCATTTGAAATACCACATAAGGGTCTCAAAAACACCTGCCCAAAACCTGTTTAAACAATTCATGTTTGTTTTAGCCATTGCAGAAATATTAGTGATAGGAGCAATCAGGATACCGTGTAACTAAATAGTATCTGAATGTTGGGTTTTCTTAAGAACTAGGACAATGACTTTAATATATAGCATAATATTTTCACTAAATACAACTTTTACAAGTCTGAATTCTGCCACCTGCCATGAAAACTGTAAACTTGACTTATCAGTGACTGAATAAAAATAAATGTGAAAATGCAGCAGAGACACCTTTCCTCTTCACACAAGTTATTATGCAGTTTTTATTAACATGTTATTGTTATCATTATTGCTACTATTACTGGTTTTGTTATTAACAATGATGTTATCGTAGTGCACACCAAAAAAAAGTGAAAGGTGTCCTTTCACTTTCTAAGTGTGACCAGTGCTTTAAGCACTGCACAGGTATGGAGCAGCAGATGGCCCATGTGCTGAAGAGACTGCAATTTAAAGAGATGATAATGATAAAAGCAATGTATCCACAATTTTACTCAAGTGGTATGAACAACACAGTGGCAGCAGATATCATATATTAGCTTCACAATGCAGGGAGGTATTACACAGGAGCGCAGGATATGCCAATAGTGCTCAGCATCACTGTCTATCTCACAGGGCTGCAATCGTGTCTTGGAGGCAGAGCTCTTCACCAAGACAGTACAAAGATGGAGTGCCTCAGAAGAAGATCTTGAAAATGGTCTTCAATTGGAAAAGCAGAATGGCAAGCCTCTGTGCACAAAAAAAAAAGCCTTAAAGATGAAGTGTACACTACATAACAAATCCTGTTGGTTTAATCTCAACATCACAGAAACTTTTTTTTTTTATCATATTCAGGTAAGAATCTGACTTTGAACTACATTGAGATGTGGAGGTGGTAATTTGTAATTTATCATTCTCCAGGATAGTTTGCAGTGCCTTTACACAGAGCAACTGAACCACTACAGAAAGCAGATTTAAAAGGCAAACAAACCCTGCCATAACTGTGGCCAATTAAAATACAGCCAACAAGAAGTTTGAAAAGTGAGTGAGACAGGAAAGAAAAGGAGAAACACATCAACAAGTTAAAAGGCTCATTTTCATCATCTTTCTTTACAGCAAGTATCAGCTCTGTGGAACCAAATCAGAGTGCGTTGCAGTACAGGCTGGTAGGAGTGGGGGGAACATTGTCCTTTGCCATGGAAGGCCAGCGACCCTACAGCACCATTGCTCACAGCACCCATATCTGTTTCTCTGTGGTTCAGGCTTATGCATTTGGGAACCTAGCATATGCAAGCCCAGAATAAAATCTCTTGTTTGCGAACCCTGGTCCATGCAAGAGATGCATAAGGGACCTTTTCAGCTAATATGCTTGTAAAAAACTCATTCAAATTTCAGTGGCTCTTTCATTTTCCTACTTTTAAAATGCGATTTACTTCATTTATCGGACAATGAAGTGCCTCTGTAATAAATCTAACATTAAAAAATCATTTCCAGCAAATTACTCCAATAAAATCAATGAAGGTCAGGCTCAGCTGTAGAAACAAATAAATTACCTGCTATTGATAGGGTAGGCAGACTTAATTGTCATTTAGAAAGGCTAAAAGGGATAAAGAAATCTAATAGAAGGAACACATTTATACAGCAAAAATGAGAAAATGGTGAAAGTTTTACCCTGACAGCTCTCATCCATAGGATTGACTTGGTCCCTGAGCAGCACAGGCAGTTGTTTTAACTCTCAGTAGGACACTGGTATGTGTTTTGTATCTGTCAATATTTACCTGCTTCTGTGTTACCTTGTGATCTTTTTACCTTTCATATATTGAAACTTCCAAATAGGATTTCTGGTAATAGGAAATGAAGAATTGATAGAATTGAACAATCCCATCCTTAGATTTTTTTCGGCCAGGTTAAAAGCAGTTTGACCCAATTCAGGCTTTGCAGTACTTCCAACTATTAAAGAAATATCAAGCTGGGCATTTGCTAGTGGGATTTGCCATTCTCTGATAACAAAGTGATGATTTTATAGTTAAGACATTATTTTTAAAACAGCTTTCTATTTATTTATTTTAACAGCTCCAGCTGTTGCTGTGAGGAATCTAAAAATGGCATTAACCTCGTGTATTTCTATTGCAGCAGTATAGGCATTCCATTTTCAGCATTTTTCCTTGAAAAGTACTTTGATTTTTTTTAATCTTTAGGTGTGTTTACACCTTCTACTGGGAGAAAATAAAACCAGAACAAAATGTTAGCCTGTCTGTATGTTCAGTGTTCATTTGTCACTAAATTCTTATGGGAGGAAATTTAATTTAATCTGCCTGAAAGTGTGAATCCTGCTATGGACTGCAAAGCAATGCCATGTTCAATGATATAACTGGATATAAGGGCTTATTTAGGCAGGAAGACTTTCAGCATTCCTGTGATAAATACAAAAAGCTATAGGAATGAGTAATTTCCAAGATTTGACACAACTGAACCTCTGCTTCATTGGTTTGGATACTCTGGTGACCTCAAGAGAGTAGATGACCTTATAGTCACCAATTCTATATATCAGCATTTCTAACAGGACAGGAATTTCTACCATGGTTA
>VWZI01007943.1:183673-213247 GCA_013396835.1 Psilopogon haemacephalus | reverse complement strand
AAAAAAGAAAAAAACAATACTGCAAAATAAATTTAATTTCAAAAAAAATTTATTTAGAATGGGGAAAGTAAAAAAAAAAAAAAAAGTCTGACATACCCAGACACAATGAAAAGTAAAGGATTTTCTGAATGCAGCTGTTTGAGCCAGAGGTGAATGCAGCTGTACTAATGTGTGGCTGATGCACTATTTGCAGTAGTAGATTTAAACTTGTGTTTATTGGCAGATTAATGGAGTATAGAAACAGAATGGACAAATCTTTAGTACAATGTACCCCCCAGAAACATTGTAAATTGTGGCCACAGTCTAGAAATTGTGGCAGAAAGAAGCTCAGGATACAGAGAGCAGAGAGAAATCCTTAAGAAGGAGGCACATCTGGCTCTTTGCACTACTGATGCACCTGTTAAAGACACATACTAATGAACCATGTATTGTCAGTCTCTGAATGGAAATCTGAAGTGTTGCAACTACCATTTTGTATTTCTTTTTGGAGTTATAGAACTTAGATGCTTGCACATCCATTTTTCTTCAACTCCACATGGATTCAATGACAATGTTAAGTGTCTTTGTTTTGGGGATGACTTCTCATCCTCCTCAGCAGCAAATCCTGAACCTCTGAACCAATGATAAACAAATATCTTTTGCTTGCTTGTATTTCCCCTTCAAAAAAACCCAAAATATTATCAGACTACGTTTTCTTTTGTTCCTTCTAAAACTCAAATTATCTAAAATTTAGCATGTGCTAAAATAATAAATTATCATAGTACATGCTCTACAGATGGTAGAATCTATGCTGCATGCTGCAGCAGAGACATGAGGACATTTAGAGTAACTATTTCTCCCTGACCATTTTGACCATATCATCTCTTCTGCAAAACTGATTGGACATTGCTCAACAGTTCTGCAGTCTTCTATGAGGTTTGTTAGCATAGAATCTGCAGTTCAAATGCTTTACTTGTCATTCCTCCTTTACTAAATGTTTTTCTTTCTCTTGCTTTTAAATAATTTTTGTCCCAAATGACCCAGCAAGGTTTTTATCCAGCATCACCTTGGACCAATGGAATGAATTCCACTCATTTGTGTTGGCTCCAGCCTTCAACTTTAGTTGGAACAGACATATAATGAACTATGTATGTCTTTCTACTTCATTTACATCTGAGTTCTCCACTGCTTTCTACAGTCTTTCTTAGGTGGTTCGAAGTTTCTTATAGCAGTTACTTAAGACTAGCTAGTAAAATATACATCTGAATTTGTTGCTCTAAACCATTAGGCTTGCAAAGGGCCAGGTGGATGCCGCAGTACCACTGTCAACAGCATCTTCATGGTCTTAATCCGCAAGCCAGCAGTAACATAAGGTACTGACCTATTTGTTGGGTCTTCCATGACCCTGCTAAAGGCAAAAGCTCCGCTTCACCTGACAATACCTGCTAGACAGGACCATTCCTTTTTTATGAAGCCTTTTCCCTGTGCACTTGCATTGCAAACAGCTGCCTTTGTAGAGGAAGGGGATGAATAGAATTTGAATAAGGTGAAAACAAGGGAGGATAGATATATATGTTATCCCTAATTCCTTCCTTTGCCCCTATAAGCTCATGGAATAATTAATGTTTATGGTACCACTACTAGTCATCCTGTCCAGCCCNATATTTACAGCTTTGCACAATATACAAGCAGATATTTACAAGGTATAACAGATATTTACAGATATATACAGTGAAAAGGTAATACAGAAACACCACAGCCCTCCCAGAGACCAAAATCCCCAAGAGGGGTAACCAACCACCACTACCACCTTTCCCCTCTCCCCTGATCTTATCTCACTACCTGTTGATGCTGCAGATAAGCGGAGGTAGATCGGCCAGGGGGGTTAGCAGTAGGAAAGAAGTTAGTAGAATTACCGAGAATTAGCTACCAAGGCAGAGAGAAAAAGGAATCATGCAAAGAGCAGCTGCAGCCAGAGCGGCCTGAAACCGTCTGGCTATCTATGTTTGGGTGAAATTTTTTTGAAACAATTTTTTTTTTCTTTCTCAATAAAGCTCTGGGTGAAGTGACATGCTCTGATTTCCTCTCTCAGCCAATAGTCTAATTTCTCACTCAAATTCTCCAAGTAGTTCAAACCAGCATACAAGGCAAACCTTAAAGTTACTGCAAGTTATTTGTGGCTCCTTTCCAGACATGTTTTGTGTATCTTCAAGGATGGAAATTACAAAACCTCAGAGTATAGAATTTCTTCTTTGTAATTAATGGGCATTTCATCTGATGTATCTTTTACCTGAATCAGTCAAGCAATACCTGTATTGCAGAGACTCACAAGCCCCAAAGAAAGGGACCAAAAAAGGGTCAGGATCAAAACAGGAGACATAATTTGGTTAAATACAGAGACCTCTATGTCAGTCAGAGATAACTGTTTACTTACAGTACATTGATACCAGACAAATTGCACAGATTTGAAGCAGAGCTTCTAGTGGCCTTCGTTTGCAATACAATGTATCCTGGACACAGTGTCTGCTCAGTGATCACTCTCCGTGGTGCCCTAACTTATATATATCTAGTCACATGGGGTACAGTTTATCAATAGGAAATATTTTATGTGCATTTTAATTATGTTCAGAGAAATGCAATAAATTCTGAGTTTGACTTAAGCTAAGTACTCTGAGATTTAAAGTAGGACACAAATATCTAAGGTACTATATACAAAGCACAACATCCTAAAGAGGTAGATTTATAAGTAAGTTTATTCATATACATTTGCCATGGTTTCAGGCCCAACGGCAGCTGACTGCTGTGTGGCTGCTGACACAACTGCCCACTCCCCCATCTCCACCTCTGGCCTCCTTACTGGTAGAAGGAGAAGGAGAAATTGGAAGCAAGATGCAAAACCCCTTAAGTTTCATACAGAGAACACATGAACAACAGAAATAAAGACAACAATACAAAGGAATACATAACACAAGCAATATAAAATTTGATTGTCTGCCCAACATGGCCCACAGTTTGCCACCAGTGCCAAAACCTGCTGCCAGACAACTGCCACTGCTGCTCACACCAGCCACCCCAGTTTGTAAATCAACCACCCCACTGGCTGGTTCCCTGTAGCTGGGTACTCTGGGTGCGGTAGCTCTTTCCAGCTTCTGAAAAAAATTAAGCCTAACCTAGTTGAACCCAGGAAAACATTTCAGATACGATATGTTTACATGTGTGTGTAGATATATCTATATCTATATCTATATCTATATCTATATCTATATCTATATCTATATCTATATCTATATCTATATCTATATCATCTATATCTATATCATCTATATCTATATCTATCTATATCAATATGTAGGTATATATGCATATCAATGCCTATGAAGTAGAACTGGTTTTCTTATTTTCATTTATCAGACAGAATTGTGGAACAGATATTGCTTCTGAACACAAGAAAACACTTTTTTACTATGAGTATGGTCAAACACTGGCACACGTCTCTCAGAGATGCTGTGAAGTCTTCATCTGTAAAGACACAACCTGACTGGACAAGGACCTGGCCAACCTGGTCTAGGAGATCATGTTTGAGCAGAGGGTTTGGACTAGATGTTCTCATGAGATCCCTTCTAACCTAAATGATTGTATAATTCTGTGATTCTTCTTTTCATCAGTGATTTCAAGGTCAGAGATTGTAGCTGGCCAACAGTAATCAGAAAAATTGCTTAGGATTTATTCCCAAGAGTTCTCCAGTGTTACCTTTTACAAAGACAAATGATACTTATACGTGACCTAAGTTTAGGCTTGGTTTGGGCTACCTATCCAAGAACTTGGGACATTGGGGATTGAATTCACACCAACTAACTATAACTGACCTTTAGTGGCACTTCAGAGTCACTAGTATACAAAAGGTAATGTCAGGTCTTTATACATCAGACAAGTTTGAGTTTTCACTTGAATCTGAGGAGAAACTTCTTTACTTTGAAGGTGCTGGAGCACTGAAAGAGACTGCTCAGAGGGGTTATTAGGGAAATTTTAATATCTGCCTGGATAGATTCCTGAGCAATCTGATCTAAGTGTGTTTGCATTAGTAGTGGAGTTCTAGATGATTTCCAGATGTCACTTCAAATCCTAACCATTCTATGCTTCTATGATTCTAAAGTTTGATGCTAGTATTTATATAAAATTAATTACACCTACTTATTTCTCATATGGGAAACGTACAGTCACTACCTCATATGTATGTACCACTGTGGTAGATACCAACATTTGGTCAGATAAACACCATTAATGAACATATTTGACTTCTTGGTGTTTCCATGACCCAAAAGCCTAAATAAAGACAAGTATAGCCCTAGTTCTTGAAACTGTTGTATTCAGCATATTAAGACGCTCTTTTAACTGGGAAACTGTGAAATTGTTTCTCTTAAGTCAATGACTGGGAAGATATAGATGCCAAATAAGCTCTACAAAAGAGAATAGTAAGAAAAAAAATTAAAATATCTCTCTGGTGACCAGAGAGATATTCCATGGAATTCTGTCCCCTTGTCATATATTTTGACAGGACTCTGCTATATATGAATAAATAAATTGTTCTTCACTTGGCCACTGACCTTTGAATTTAAATCCAAATATGTACAAATATGCAATGAATATTTGAGTTTTCACACAGTGGGAAATGAGAGAAAGAAACAAGAGAAGAATCCTTCCACAGAAGAACAGGCAAAGCCACCTGTACCTTGAACAAGCATGAATGTATATTTCAGACAAAGATCTGATGTGCAGCAGCAGTTATGAGACAATTCACTGAGTGCTTGGTGAGGGGGATTGGGCACAGTGTGCAACTGAGGGTGCATCAGGGCTGTCACGGTATGAAGGACAGATAAAATTTTATGATGAGAGCATCATCCAAACAAAAGATTGTTGTAGCAGAAAAGTATGCAGCACACAAAAAAAGCAACCCAATGGAAAACAAGCTCATTAGTTCCACTATTGATGAAACTATTTGTTTTCTTTTATGTGTGGATGTTTGGAGCAGAGATTCTTTGATTTTACCAAAAGTATGTTCTATTAGAACAGAAAGTTGTTCCTGCAGTGAATCAGTGCAGCATTTCACAAATAAGTTTACCCCACGGGCTCACCAAAAGCATTAAGTTCATGCCGAGGGGCCAGAAATACCAACAGTGCAATAAAATTTGCTGTAGAATGAGGAATATTGCATGTATTGATTTGTGCACTTGTTGCCAATATCGTTGTGTGATCAGTAAAAACAGCAGACACCTCTAGCAACAGTTTCTAAATGTGAATAACCAATACCACTGTACCTCTGTGACCTCCAGTATAATCCCTCTGACCAGCCAGCTTATTGGCAGACTCAGTCCTTTACACAGTATGATGCTTAAAAAGAAATGAACCACAGTGACTGTGACAGCAAATCCAAAACACTGAGGATATCCACTCCTCTTTCATAAAACAGTGGACTTTTCTCAATCTCAGCAAAGACTTCTTTGCAGCTGTTCTTTCTTGGTTTTCCACAGGTGCATGACTATGGTGAGAGAAACTGATTTTCCCCTTTTAAGAATAAAAGAAAATATATAAAAACATTGAATGAAATAAAGATGCTACCATCCCATACAAGCAGAAGGGATGGTATAATTTCCATGTGGCTATGCATGTCTGCTAATAGTTGTCTACAAATAAGTGTCTAAATAAGTAACTCTAGGGCATTGCTCGTCTGAGCTAAGCTAGATATCTGCTTTAGGATGAAATTAATTTTAATCTGAAAATGCTTTTTTCTTCATTCTTTCCATTGGCAGTAGGAAAGACTATTTTGTTATAGATACAGATATTCTGTTATAGATATAGATATCATTGAAAAACTCAACATGAGCCAGCAGTGTGCATGCGCAGCCCAGACAGACAACTGTGTCCTGGTCTGCATCATGAGAAGCATTGCCAGCAGTGAGGTGATTCTCCCCCTTTACTCTGCTCTCATCAGACCCCACCTGCAGTACTATGCACAGTTCTGGAGCCCCCAGTACAAGAAAGAAATTGAACTGTTGGAGCAAGCCTAGAGGGGGCCACAATTATGATCAGAGATCTGGAGCAGCTCTGCTATGACGACAGCCTACAAGAGTTGGGGCTCTTCAGCCCAGAGTAGAGAAGGCTTTGAGGAGAGCTTGGAGTAGCCTTCCAGTATTTGAAGGGGTCCTACAGGAAGGCTAGGAAGGGACTACTGACAAGGCCTTGTAATGACAGAATGAGGGGTAATGGGTTTAAATTGGAAGAGGGGAGATTTAAATGGGATGTTGGGAAGAAGTTCTTTCCAGTGAGACACTGGCATGGGTTGCCCGAGGAGGTTGTGGGTGCTCCCTCCCTGGAGATGTTCAAGGCTAGGTTAGCTCAGGCCTTGAGTGAGCTGATCTAGTGGGAGGTGTCCCTGCATATGGCAGGGGATTGGAACTGGATGATCTTCCAACCTAAACCATTCTATGATTCTATGGTTCTATGATCTATGGTTGGTTAGATGAATACTGTCCAAGTTCTTTTGCTGAACTGTACTTGCTGTTTGCCTGCCTGTCTCTCATTCACATTCCATTTCACCTGTTAGCATATATTTAAAATTAAATAATAGCTGAAGAAGGAGTAGTCATTAGTTACCATGCATATCAGTGTCATTTAATATTTTCAGCTGTTTTTTGCTGTGGTAGATCTTCATAAAACTTTTTAATGTAGCTAGGTTAAATAATGTAGAAATAAAAATTAAACATAAAATATTGTTTTTCTTTACAATAGTGATGGAATAATATTAATGGAGAGAGCAGCAACAATTAAACAGCTCTCCTGACCTGACAGTCATATTAAATGTGAAATATGTTGTGTGCAAAGATTTAATCAGATGATTGGACATTTTTACAGAATCACAGAATTGCCAGGAATAGAACAGATTTTTAAGATCATCAACTCCAATCATTAGCCTAATACTGACAAGCCCTCAACTAAACCATATCTTTAAACACTATGTCTATAAACTGAATTATTTACAGGGATAGGGACTCCATTCCAATGCGTGATAAACCTTTCAGTAAAAAAAATTGTCCTAATATTCAATCTAACATCCTTTAATGTAGCTTTAGCCCATTTCCTCTTGACTTATCTCTTTTTACTGTACTGAACTCACCTTGTCTAAATTTTAAGTGTTCATTTCTTCTGTCTAAGGTTTTAGATAACAGAATTACAAATTATACAGATAAGTAGCATCTGATCTTTCACGTATTATACTTGTGCCAGAAAACAGAACCATAGCAATAAGGTCTACTGTAAAATAGCAGCACTGAGGTGAAAGAATTTCCAAAATCTGGAAGGAAATCAATAGGCAAAATCAGCGCATGAAGTTACAAGCAGTATTTTGACTTAATAATTACACCTTTTTCATATTCGGTAAAATATCATTGTATTTTGCAATTTCACTATTAAGGACAAATCTTGATATAAGAGACAAGATTCTTAGGTATACTTGGCAATGGGAAATGGAAACTGTAGGGACACCTAAAATATTACACAACATAAAAGGAAAACCATTGTCTGACAGGTGTGACTACAATGCAATTTTTTAATGTCATAGATTCCTCTCTTGTTCCTTTGCATTTTCAAGTATACATTTGTCAGGAAAATACCATTTTTACTGCTTTCCACCAAATGTCTGAAGTTCCTACCCTAATTCAAACAACGATAAATCAGATATGAGTAGGCTTGGATGGACAGTTCACTACAAAATAACACGTATAATGAATCTAGCTTGTTTGCTTGTTTAACCAATATCATCAAACCTAACACAAATGTCTGTGAGCAGATCCATTTTTTAAATTTCTGTACTACTACTACTAAAATAGAACTGTAGATTTTTTAGGAGTGATTGATGAATATGGCATTTCAGTACTCTAAACAAGTCTATTTTAATCATGTTTTTTTTGCAATAAGAAAAAAAACTAAATGAGAGTTTTGCTTTGCAAAACTATATGAGAATAAATTTCTAAAAATAATGTTCATGAAATATTTAATTTAAATTTTCCCAAAAGGTGTTCAACATACAAGTTTAATTCTTGCCATTCTTTAGCACTTGTATGAGATCAACTTAATCTTTCAAACATAGAAACACAGAAAAGGTAGATAGAAATACAACATAGTAAATGTCTTCTGGATTTAGAAAATAGATTTTGGAGTATGTATTTCAGAATATTATTTATAAGGTTTATGTAATGAGCATGGAATTTAAGCCGTATATGGCTTTCATGAAGTATATTATACAAATCCAATAGATTGTCTCTGTAATTGTTATAAACAGTTTAGGTGAGCAAATATGTCAGGCTGTTTTTTTTTTAAATAAAAATGGTAAATGTATTTTGGCAATGTTAAGATAACAACATATAGAGTTAGGCAGTTCTAGAACAGAATCGTATCATTATAATACCATCTCTGATTATGATTAATTTGCATCATAGTATTATATTTCCAGGATTATATCTTGCTTTTTAAAAAATTGTGTGGCTCCCCACAGCAAATACCAATTTGCCAGTAGCATATAAAATTGGTACTCTTGAATATATTTCCCAGGAAATTAGTGAGAGAACAAGAGGACAGAGTCTCATGCTGTGACAGGAGAGGTTTAAGCTGGATGTTAGGAAGAAGTCCTTCACAGAAAGAGTGATTGGCCATTGGAATGGGCTGCCTGAGGAGGTGGTGAAGTCACTGTCCCTGGTCCGGGAGACTGGATGTGGTACTTAAGTGCTGTGGTTTAGTTGATTAGAAGGTGTTAGGTGACAGGTTGGACTTAATAATCTTGAAGGTCTTAACCTGGTTAATTCTGTGATTCTGTGATATTTTGGTACCTGTACTTCCATAGTATTTTATCTACACAGAGAGTCTCTTTTCATTTATGGCAGTAAGCGTTCACCCAGGGATCTAGCAGTCAAGCCAGCACTGCTATTCTTAAAATATTATTGTAATTCTCATGACAGTATATCTTAAATTCTGTATCAGAGATTGTTACATGGAAATCTTGATTTTCCTTCCCTAACATAAATGTTCTCCCAACTATACATTTGTATATGAAAGTTTGGACATCAAAGGTTCAAAAAACAAATATATAAATGAAAATAAAATACACATGCCACTTTGTTCTGCTTTATATTAAGTGGATATTTGGGCAAACTTTGTGCTTTTAATAAAAATTAATGAGTCAAGACTTTTGAAACCATTTATATTCCGTATACTAATACATGCTACTTTTATTTGGTGCATAACATATTATCAAATTACACTTCAAAGGACCAGAGTAAAGAGAATAATTGTGACAATCAGCAACACATCAGTACATGAAAATATAAGGTATATTTTCTATATGTAGATATTACTGTGTGTTAAAGGCATACTTAAGAATACAAATTATTTTCCTGTACTTCACTTCTAAAAATTGGTTGTAGTTTTCCTGCAAACATATACTTTTGTTTCCTTGATAGTATGAACATTTAGTGCTAAATTGACATAAGACTGGAATATTTTCTTCTGTAGTTTTGATGAGTTTTCTGGAAGTCAGTTGCATCATAGAGCTGTGATTTCTGTGCTGGAGACCTCTCACAAATTTCCCTGTGTTTTTCTCAACTGTAAAAGTGCTATGTGGTCCTCTAATTTCAAGGAAACTTAATGGGGTGTACTGATTTAACTAGTATGTAAGAAAATAATAAATTATGGCTATTAGGAGGAAATTCTTCACAGGGTGATTTCCCATTGGAATGGGCTGCCCAGGGATGTGGTGGAGTCACTGTCCATGAAGGTGTTCAAGAAAAGACTGGATGGAGCACTTAGTGCCGTTGGATAGGGCTGGGTGATAGGTTGAACTGAATGATCTTGGAGATCTCTTCCAACCTGGCTTATTTTATTGTATCCTATTCTATTCTATTCTATTCTATTCTATTCTATTCTATTCTATTCTATTCTATTCTATTCTATTCTATTCTATTCTATTCTATTCTATTCTATTCTAGACGTGCATAGAAATAGTGATCTTTCTCAAACCAAAAAGAAAAAGAGTTAAGCGAGTAGAAATTCTTCCCCTTATTCATTTAATCACTTCTTCCTCTCTGATTGGCAAATATACTTAAGACTTTCATATCTGAAATTTTTATCACAATTGAATATTATGCTTTAATTACATTTTACACCCTTCTTAGAGAAGATAATCCTCTCAAATTCCCACTGTTCACATTTCCATTAGACTTACAATATAACTCAGGACTTAAAATTAAAAATTAATATCTTTCTTAGAAGTAACTAATAAGCTTGTTGCAGCCAAAAGCTCCATCAGACATGAACAGCCACATGTATGAAGAATTAGATGGTAGTGAAGATAAGGTGAAACAAAGAGTACTATAGATCCCTAACACACAGGTATGTGTAAATGAGTTACACCACTGCTCTTAGTGTTGCTATGTACAATGCATTACAGGAGAAGCAGGGACATTTGCCACAAAATAGAAGATAAGTTAGGTGAGCAGGGCAGCTGTGACAACTAAAAACTTCATGATAGTTGGAATAAAACAATAATCTGACACATACTTACTGAAGATGGATATAATAGACCACACTCTCTATATCAAGTATGATTTTCTAAATAGGAACATTTTATTGCATTTTGCTGTTCCACAGGGTTCACTCTGCAGCAAAAATTTGGACCTGATTTCATGAGTAAATGTGACTGTCTTGGAACATTCTTAAATCTGTTTTCAGTAACTTAAACACCATAAACTCACAAGCACTACAAACCTTATCCTAGGATTACCTTGATTAAGGCACAAAACGTTAAAAGCAAATTACTATGAAAGCATGAAACAATTTGCCCTTAATGTTTCAGTCCTATCTGTAAAAAATATGACTTAAATCTAGTTATATTAATAATACATATTTTAATTAAACGGCTAGAGGTGCATCTAGCAGGAAAAATTGAATCTTCACTGGATTTCACATACTTGTATGATTCATGGGCAGTAAATATGCAAAGCTTTATGCCCATAAGGCAATCAAACTGCAAAGCTGATATGCATGTTTTTTGTCTGAAAGAATGAAGTCTACTAAGGCTCAGAAATAAAAATAATAACAATAATAATAATAACAACAACAATAAACGCTCCCAAATTAATCTATTTTTGTGCACCTAATGCATTTCTGGATACAGTTCTCATTTTTTTTGCCAGCTGTGTGATGTTGAAAACATATTTATTGTTGTGTCTGTTAATCTCATTACACAAGGTTTGCCTATGTGGGTACATATATAAACACATAATATCACAGCTTCAGCAATAAAACCATAGGATAAAAATTATCATGCTACAGTAGCATAGCATGAAATGCTTTCATTGCAAACTGTTTGGGGATTGAACAGTTCTGCAATATGCTGATCTAATAACAAAGCCTCTGCTCATTTACATCAAGGTGGTTTTTTAAAGTCTTACTCTTCATGTTTAGTTTGCTTTATCTTTTCCTCAGCTACCACCTCACACTTCATCAAACATTCAGCTTGGTTACATCAAATGACAACTATGCCATGCAAACCACCAGCACATAAAAGCAAGCATCAAGTAATTACAATCTACAATACTTCTCTGAGGTTACTCTGTGGTGCCAAATTGACACCTCTTCTTGAGCGAAGTACAGTAACTGCTCATAACACCCTGCAACAGCACACTGCAATAAATTGATGCACATTAAAGATATCAAACTTTGTTGAAAGTATCAATGGGGTGGAACTGCATTTTAAAACTTGGTTTTAGTGTTTGAAACACTTTTCTAAAGACAGAACTATAATTGTCATCAGTGGCTAAAAAAATAACATCTAACAATGTCCATAGAAGAAAAAGACCTTAGTCACACTCCCATTTCATAGACAGAAAACTGATGAAAGAAAAAAAACTTTAGATCTAAATTTTCCTTGATTTCAAGTAGTCAGTCAGAGATCCTAAAGTACTGGAATTCATTATTTTTTTATGTTAAAGGCTTTGGGTTTTGTTCTTTGATAGACCCAAAGCACAGCTCTTATTGTCATAATATTGGCCATGAGTTTTCAGTCTCTGTGCAAACCATTTTTTACACACACACATATACATATATATATATATATATATACGTCTTGTTTAGTGAGTACTTACAAAATATTTGGACATCACATTGATGGGCAAGGTTTTGTTCTTCCTCCCAGAAGACCTAAGTTTTGTATAGACAGAAATTTTGTTGCAAAAAAATTCTGGAATCCCACTCTCTGAAAAATAATAATAATGTAGGGGTTAACTTTGACCTATAGGCAGCTACTAGCATTTACACCTGTTGATATTGTTGTACTACTGATTTGGACCATTCTGCTCCAAATACAAGATGCTTAAAGGGAAATATGAAGAAGGCTGCCCCATGAAAAGTTGAAAAGGCTAAAATAATCACAAAGAAATACTGAAGAGAAAGATGCATCAGTCCTGAAAAATTCATGCTTCATTCTGAAGTGAAGAGAGAAATCTATTTCTATTCCTTATTTATAATCCTGAGCTCTCAATTTGAGTGTGACACACAACAGGTCATTTTTGTAAGAAAATCAAGGTGAAATGATATCAGCCTATAACATAGTTCAGGGATAGTTAAGTCCATATTCTTCCTCTGCAGTAATTTTAATCCAGATTTCCCCTCCTCTCAAAGGGAGAACTCTGCACACCAGTCTGGTATAATTTTAGGTATTTTCTCTCAATTTTTCTCTCCATTTCACCTCCTTAGATTGTTCTACTTTGAATTTATATATATATATATACACACACATATGTGTGTGCACATATGTGTGTGTGTGCAATGGAGTAGAGAGTAGATAACAAGTTGCATAGTTGAGTGTTTGAACTAGCAATGAAATTTATAGAAATAAAAATGTGCATCTCCTGCATGAAGGCTACATTTAAAAGTGGTATCTGCAAAATCATGAATGAACTGGACAACAAGATGAAACTGACTATATAAATGGATTTTTAGCCAGTGTCATTGGCACCTCAGGCCTTTTTATCTTCCTCAAAAAGACGCGTGTCTCTCTCAGGGCTTAGTCTTGGAACATAGTGAAGCCCTAGAGCCCACAAATCAGATTTCAAGGAAGCAGGATGTTGCCTAATTCCATTTAATAAGAAACTGTACCATACCTTTTACCATTTCTTTCTTAGTCTGGACCAGTCCAAAGTCCTCAATGATTCCATGTATTAGATCTGAATCTCTATTACCACCTGTGGTAAAGCAATGCTGTCTGTCTGTTCAAGGTGAATCATTCCATCTGTCATGATGGCTTTGAGCTGAATAAAAGGGAAGTTCGACCTTAGGTCTCTGAGCTCATCTCTTGCAATTCACTGAAAACTTGTGTCACTAAGGTGCCAGATGCCAGATATCAGTAGAATGCAGAAGATTAATTCCTGCAGATACATTTAGTCTGAAGTGAGAACACCGCCCTCTAACCTGTCAAAGACCTTCTGGCCTTTCTCCCTCAGTTCCACCACCCAGCCTTCAGATACATGCAACTGTGGTAAGATGCTCGCTTATCATTAAGTGATAAATGTGACCACATAGCTTTAGACTGATTATTAGGAAACATATTTTTTCCCAGAAAGAGTGGTCAGACATTGGAATGGGCTGCCTAGGGAGATAGTTGAGTCACTGATGCTGGATGTGTTTAAAAGTTGTTCGGATATGGTGCTTGGGGGTATGGTTTAGGATGAACCTTGTAGAGTAGGATTATTGGTTTGATTTGGTGACCTTGAGGGTCTTTGCCAACCTGAATGTTTCTGTGATTCCACCAAGTACCAAATATATAATTAATCAAATTATTTTTCAGTTAAATGGCAACATCTTGAGCTTCCACACCAAAAACGTTACCCGAAACTTAACTATGGGTCATGGGCTACCAGGGGAAGTGAAGAGAGGAGAAAAGAAGTGTGAGTGCTCACCTTGTGCATGTACAGAGCTATTTCAGTTTCATTCTATAATCTAACCAACAGACAGCAGCATGGAGCACTTACTAGTGTGATTTCCCAGGCAGTTTATCTCAAGCTGTATTCAGACTGTTCTTCCTGACTCTCAGGAGACCAGTAAAACAAACTTAAAGGCGATGACATTGTGTTTTCTTTGGGATGAAAGAAAGGTGAATTTTCCTGAATTATGTTTAGCTATTTACCAGTTAACACAAAAAGTAACCTCTACTTTCAGCCAGTATTAATTTAGTCACTAACGCCACTAATGGGGCATTAGGATGCTTTTATTTACATCAGAAGAAAATGAATGCTGCATACCTTTTTGCTTTTAGTGTGATGCTACAAGACATATGAATGAAAATTGCGACACTAGTATTTTAGCATGTCAATTTTTTTTTTCTTATATATCTGATTCATCTTGATCAGATATTGGCTTGATTTCCAAATAACTCAGTAGTAAGCACTCTTGAACATGAATTTGATTCTATTAATACATATTTAGAATCATAGAATGGTTTAGGTTGGAAGAAACCTCAAAGATCATCCAGTTCCAACCCCCCGCCACAGGCAGGGACACCTCCCACTAGATAGGATGCTCAAGACCCCATCCAGCCTGGCCTTGAACACCTCCAGGGACAAAGCAGCCACAACCTCCCTGGGCAACCTGTTCCAGTGTCTCGTCACCGTCACTGTGAAGAACTTTCTCCTAACATCCTGTTTGAATCTCCCCTCTGCCAGTTTGACTGCCATTTTTATACACTCAGGGAAGTAACAAGATAAACCAATGCCAAGGCACAACCTCACGAGACAGTACAGACTTTGAGAAATAGAAGAAATCATTTGAAGCAATGATAAAAGGACACAGACATCATTATTTTTTTAATTGGTTTTGGTATAACGTTTTGCACAGGTAGTAGATAGTGTTTTCCCAAAGGAAGAAGAAATCAAGTTCATGAAGAAAGAGTGGAGGAATTTAAGTATGTAGGGTATGGTTTCTAAAGGTGCTGAACTTTGGCTCAAACTCTCTCTCACATGAAATCACCTGTGAAAGTGCTATTGACTTCCACGGGAGCAGAGTTATGCTTCCACTACACATTCTCAGCAATTCCACCTCTGAAATAAGAAATATATTTAAGTCTCAATGAGCCACATTCAGTAGATCTGACATGAATGGCAGATAATGAGGAAAATTCTTTGTTATTCTTTGTGCAGACAAAAAAAAAAAAATAAGGAAATAGAAGACTAGCATTTGTGATTAAAAAGTGATTCACAATACATAACGCCCCAAAATATATGGAGCCATGACTGAATTGTTGACTGGGAACACGAAGAATACAATCACTTTTCTCCATTGCCTGCTACAGATAAGCAGACTTCCAATCACCAAAGTAGAGGGGAGAAGATAAAAGGACACAAGCATGTCTGAGTTCCTTGTTTGTATTGCCTTCAAAGAGATCTGTTGCTCTACATGGACTGCACAGGGGAGCAGAAGAGCAAAGTAGATTACTCGTAGCCTTCAGGAGTAATCTTATGTTCTCCTTTTAGAATTTTAGTTTCAAACTGAAGTAATATTCATAATTACCAAATCAACACAAAGCACAATTTACTAGATGTATTGTGGTGTTGAGTTTCAGTTTTCATTTGTAATGGATGTGGACTTCTTTCTTCTTTCTCTTTTTTGTTTTTTTCCTCCCTGATCAAAGAACTACGAGTAGAAGAATAAGAGATCGGGAGCATGGACTGTCAGGAGCCTCAAAATACTCTCTGGGTATGCATCTACTGACAAATAATAGAGGATCACGACGTGATCTTGGCCAGTGTGTCTCTAGCCACACTGCTTAATTTAATTTATTCCCTGGGCTTGTTGTGGACTCCCCCAACTAGTTCTCTCCACAAGAAAATCCATAGGTGGTCTGGTGGATAGCTGACCTCAGCAAAAGCCTCCAAAGGTCAGTATGCACAAGGCTTGATTTTCTCTGATACAGTCCACCAGCATTACCCCAGAAGATTTTGCAATCCTAGACATCCCACATGGTCTCACACCCTACCACAGTCCCAGGAGATGTAGTTTCACACTTTTTCTGAAACTTTTAGCTGAACACCTCCTACCTCCCAAAACCCCACCACCACTCCACAGATACAAATTGTCTACTTAAGTGGATCATGGACATTATGGACATCAAACCAGTTTGAAGAAGATCCAAGGAAAAACACTCTGTGGTGTGGATGTTTATATTAGCTCCAGGGGCTGCTGTCTCTCAGCAGTGTGACACAAATCAGTCTGTGTTATCTTACCTATGGGGAAGGGTACAATAATATAAATATACCTACGTTCCCTGCTTCACTTTCTGCATAAACAGAATGACAGCAGTGCTTTCATACAACCACATACTTTACTTTCTTCCCAATTTCTTTCACAAATATGATGTTACCTTTCCAAGATTACCCAGGATGCAATTTATTTTCTTTCACTAACAGATAGAAACAGCTAAATTTTATTCCAACATGGAAAGCTGATGCATTTATAGACCAATAGCCATAACTGAAAGAAAGACTAGATGAACTGTACCAAATTCACCCCTAACAGTCATTAGTGCAGCTTGTTTTTAGAAGTGTCAGTGGAGTTTTCACAAATTCCCTAAACAGTATATGCCAGTCAACTACTTTGGTCCTTCAATACTTTCTTGTAATTTCCCTCCTATCAAGCCCAACTGGATGGATGAAGTGATTGTGTGATCTTAAAAGTATTCCTCAGAATGTTTGTCATAGAAGATACATGTCTTGCTGAGGCATGATCCCACAGTCCCTTCCCTCTGGTTGGGGGGAGGAAGCAGACCACAGGGAGAAGACAAAAGGCTTGGAGACACCCACTCTGAGGGTCCAAGACTTACCCAGACTTGTTCCTCCCAAATAAGAAAAGGAAGATCCTGACTTCACCTAATATGGTCAGGTTTGGCAAAATGTCATTCTTATTGGTGAATTCATGTGGCCAAGGTGGCCATTACATTCAGGCAAAACAATTAATAGTCTTCTGCCACATGCTTTTCTGCTTTCACTTTTATTTTTGCTTTTTCCTTTTCTACCCTGCTACATTGTGCTCTGCTTTGCCTGCAATGACTTTCAAGACACTGACAGAATACTATTTTGTGAGCAAATATTTCAAAGCCTCTCTAAGAAATTCTCTAACTAAATTCTATTGTTTCTTTCTGCCTTAGTAGCAGAAAGGAGCCTCTCAAGTCCCTTGGTGGGCAAGAGGTATAACTGAAACTAAGAACCTCTTTCCAGTTTTAAGTTTAATGTTTGCATTTCCTAGTTATTTCTTAGTGTTCTAGTTTTGCCTGTTCCATGTGTCTATAAGTAATCAAACCATGTGTTTTGAACCTTGTAAGTAAGTTTTCTGGTGAGATTTAATGTTAATGAACAATTTTCATAGTTATTAACTGTGCTGGTTTGAACTAATTGGAAGATTTTAATGAGAAATTCTGTTATAGGCTGAGGAAGGAAACCATTTGTAGTGTCTCCTTCACTCATAGGTTTACTGAAAATGTATAACAGTTAGAACCATGACATAGATAAGACAGAGCTGTTTGAGCCATTGAGGCTGTTGCATTTCTCTCTCCCTGCCTTCTAGCTGGATCTAACTCCACTAACCAGTTTCCTACTTCTCAATCCCCCTGTCCAACCTTCCTTATTTACCTGGCATGTAAGACAGATAGTGGGATAAGACTGGGTAGTGGAGGAAAGGCGGTAGGGTGGTTGGGAACACCTCTTGGGGACTCTTATCTCTGGGATGGGTGTGGTGTTTCTGTATTACCTTTTTACTGTATATATCTGTAAATATCTGTAATATATTGTAAATATCTGCTTGTATATTGTGCAAAGCTGTAAAATAAATCTTCATTTATTAACTTCCATCAGACTGAGTTCTAGACTGGGTTATTTCAAAGTGGGGGGGGGGGCAGGTAACTGCCACCTGGATATAAAAATTAATATCAATTATTAATTTTGCATAATTTGCAATAGTATTCCAGTATTCCAGCTTTTAAAGGACATAGCAGGATGCAAACACTGTGTACCTTGACTTGCCCAAATAAGTCTGCCCAAAGGAGTTTAAACTGTCAAACATGTACTTTTAAACACCACCTCAGCCAATACCTCAGCCACACACCTTAGGAGCAAAGCAACTGGATTTCTAAGGAGTTATTCAGGAGTTTCTCTAATGCTAGCATAAAGCTGGTGTATGTATTCCCATCTTTACTAGAACGGGGTAGGCCAGGTCATAGTTGCTCTCTGGAGATGATGTTTCATCTGTCTTTTAAAGATATTATTTAAGGACTTTGGGGTGATTAGAAACTCAGGCTCTTCATCTGATTGCCTAAAGTTTGGTGTAATGAATTCTGCCTGCTATTCTTTAACAGAGGTACACGTAGCAAAATGCACGCTTTTGTTCTGTTAGTGCAGGAGTTAGCACACCGGAATCCTTCTGCTGTATCACTAAGAATAGCAACGTGAGTGAATGACAGACTGAAATAGCAGAGCATGAGGCTTTTATCTGAAAAGAAACAAACAAACAAAACAAAACAAAACAACAAAAAACTCAGCCCACAACATATTTGCATTCAGTGGGTTTCTCAAACGTGTCATGTCTCAAATGTGTCATGTCCTATTATACCCAGTTACACTTACCTAATGTGACCAGCAGATCCAAAATGAACTGAGAAAAAAAAAACCCTGATCTTAAGTCAAAGTAAGACAATGAACTAGAGTAAGACGATCCACAAAAAGCCTGTGTACAGCACTGATGGACTTTTGGACTGCAATGATTTTCATCAACAGAAGTAAGATACATATTCAGCAAAAATAAGGATTTTTTCCTAGCACACATAATAAACAATTAATTGAAGCAGCTTAGAAATGTGGAAATTCTTGAAAATAAATTTAATTGTAATTTGGTATGAGGAAACAAGAAAGAAGCATGTTTAAACTAATGGTGCACAAAGATGTCTGAGGCAACACACTGGAGGTAGAAATAACTATTCCTGTCATGCAAGTTCTTCCATTTCCCTGTGGTATAGGACTTGTCTCACTACTTAAAATCTATTTATTGACATCTAAGCCAATTATATCAGATTCTGTTACAGTTTGTGAAGGAAAATGAGCACCTCTGGGGTTCAGCTTATGCTGTCCATCTTAGAAACCTAAAGTTAGATGATGTTAATTTCACCTTACAGATCAGTCCTATGCCACCACAACCAATATTTTTTTTTTTCTAAATGGTTTAGAAGTTGATTCAGATTTATATGGGTTCATAGCAAAACTCCAAAGTGAGATGGATGTCCATCACTGCTTCTTGTAACACCTTTTTCTCCTTACAGTTTCCTGCAGAAAAAGAAAAGTACATATTATGGAGAACAATTACTCTTATTCTAAGGACCTAATCTTCAATCTGGTAATAAACACATGGATAAAATACTACTTTTTAAAAGATTCTTCAGGCATTATGTTTCCTGTGAAAATATTCACAAGGTTGTAAAAAATCCATCACCTTTTTGCTTTAGAAAGATTCATAGTGTGGCCTCAGAGAACTGCATCCTTTTCAAAGATGCTGAACCCCAAGCTGTTCTTCTGGAACTACCTAACATCCTTCAGCAACTGAGGTGGGCAACCTCAGGACGAGAAGGAAGCTAGCCCAAGGTCATCATCCACCACAAAGTGGGGCAATGTGAACATCACTGGAGACAGTCACTTGCAAAACCTTTTCCTGTATTTCTGCTCCTACTGTTCTACATCTCTTCTAATGGAAGAATAGTCCCTAAGAACCTAAAAAATCCAAGTATTGGACATTTCAAAGTAAATGAAGATGACTGAGTTCATGAGGAATGCAGAAGCTTGCAAATTTTCAGGACTTACTCTTTTTCTCTACAGCAGAGATCAGAAAACCACATTTGCTGTTTCCACTGTTTTAACTGTGAACTGGGCACATTTAGCTGTTGTTCTCCATTTGGTTTGGGGGGCTCAGTTGAAACTCACACAGGAGAGGAAATTCAACACCAACAAGAGCAGAATCCTGTGTGCCTGCTAATGGGGAAGAGAATTGCTGAGCTGCTCACAGCAATAAGTGAATGAGATCATTTGAAAGATCACATATACGCTGTGCATTTCTGCTCCTTATTGTTCTTATTTCACCAGAAGCAGTGATAGTTACACTGATTCATGGTTGGTGGCATCATGCCACAAACTCTCATCTCACAGAAGTAGAAACAAATCAATAATCCTTCTATAGGAACTAGAAGAAGCACTGCCCACAATCAAATTTACTCCAAGTTTACAGATAGCTTATTAACTACCCAAATCAAGTGCATATTTTAAATAATGCATAGCAATGTGATCAAGATGAGAAGGTTGGTGAAATGATGCCATTTGTTTGCTTCATACAAAAATTGGGTTCCATCAACTTAATGCCTTTTCCCCTCCATCTAAATTTAATATGTTTAATTTCAGAGTGAGTTTTGATCAATGTGTCCAAATGACTTTTAAATGCTTAGATAAGGTTTTATCAGTCTTCATTTTTCTCGATGGAGCCTGGGTAATATGTTCGGTGATATATAAAAGCTGTCGCTCATTCCTGGCTTTAAACAAAAGGGGGGAAAAAAAGGAAAAGAAAGGTTTTATTTAAATTATCTGTTCTTTGGAGATTTAAAAAGTGCCCTAAATGTAACATAACAAACATTCTTTCCTTGTATCACTTATGACTACTAACTAGATTAATCCTCGTACCCATCAGTGCAGTGTTTTCCACTCTATTATGCACTTTTCTTATTGAATAGTCCTTTGTTTCTCAACAGATAGTTTAGATTTTTAATATTGTTAGTGTTGAGAGATAAACGCTTTGGTACATATTGGAGAGTAATAAATTGTGTTGAACATTGATAAACTAACGCAATTACTAGCAAGGTCACAGAGTCAGCTAATTTAGAAATATCAGTACTCGGATTTTGAGTTGTCCCCTGGAGAACTGCAGCCACTTTATTAAAGCAGGAGGGTGAGGAGAAAATGGTACATTAGGATTGATCTTTTGATCTAATTGTGGACCTCTGCCATTCCTTGTTTGACCAAAAGTGCTTAGCAAGCAAGAGGAAACACAGTTCAACTAATTGAGGAACATCCCTTAAAAGGCAAAAGGATTGTGGGAAAAAGAAACAAATTGCCATTTGTACAGTTTTATGGTGAAAAGGTGTAAATACTGTACAATTAATCTTTGCTTTTCACACGGGAATTTTTGAAGCTTTCAGACATACCGCAATCGTATTTCCAATATGCACAATCAACTCAATTTCTTATACTGCTGATATTCCAATTAAGCCATATTAAAATGAGTCATATTTTCTACATTGTGACTTATTTTTATAGAACTAATATTTTTTAAAATTGCAATAGTATTCAGTCACCAGACAGAAGCTTGTATTGTCAGACAACATACCAGAAATACTGTGGTGTACTGTCATTGCACAATAAAAAAGGAGTAAAGTCCATCTGTTTCAGAGAGCTAAAACGAGGCCTATACTTGCACTTTCGTTTACCTTTTTTTGACCTCTCTTTATTATACCACACTGGTATCATCAGGGTGATACTACTTTAAAAGACATGTGTTAATTGGTGCACAGGTTTGCCAGAACTAAGAGTAAGAACAATGGGATTATTGATACCCTTATCTCTATAGAACTGTTGTAATTTGATTCTAGCTAGTAACTGTTGGCTGCCTAACTCAAAGGAGCAGGGAGAATTGCTTGTTAAAAAACACATGGCAACCCCATCAAAAGAGTTTTATCATCATAAGTAGTGCATAATCATCATAATGGTCATAATGGTTTGTATATTTTTTTGGCATTTTCTCTCTCTTCCCCCCCACCCCGTTTCATCTCTTCCTAAGTCATTTCAGCACAAACAGCTGCAGGAATGAAAGACTCATAACAAAGCTAAAACCTGCAGGAGGAAAGGTTTCAGATGTATTTCAGTTCAGAGATTTGGGGCTTTATATCTTTTTCATGTTGACATTATTTCGTGGACAGTCAGAGACACTAGGACACAGCTGCAGATCTTCATATCTACATTTAGACACATTTAAGTATCTACAAGATATGCACTCAATGAGAGTTTGGTATCTAAGCTCTTACTGTGGTCAGTTGGGACCAAGCCACAGGCAGTCTGGAAATCTGTTCATGAAGATGAACATTAACTACTTCATTGCCCATATGAAGACATCTAGTGCAGTTTGAAAGTACCTAAAGCCATGACAGTATGGAGCTGCATAACATTTACTTTACTTCTCAAGTCTTGTAACATACGCCTTTGCAATCTGAGGAAGAAATTTCCTTGTCTGTGTTGGAATGACATAGGGTAACCACTGACTCACTATTTTTGAAATGTCAAGAAAACATTCCAATATAATTCAATAGAAAAGGAAATATAAATACATATTAAACTTAAATTAGAATGTCAACATTCTGGTATGCACTAAGTACCAAAATCACTTTGGGTTCTTAGGCTTTGTGTGATCCTTATGTGCAATGAAATTAGTTTTCAAAAGTTCAAATCTCCTGAGGATTTTTTTTTCCATTTATAATCAATCAATGGCTTCATTAGAGAGGTGATAACTGATCATCCTTTCTGATCAGAGTTCAACTTCAGAATCTTTGTTGTACCTTTATTAGTGAATTCAGTTTTAGTTTTGTCAAGTTTTCAGCTTAAAAAAACACAATCCTTAGTTTAAAACAGTCCTAATTTAAAAAGAAGGATTTTGTATTGCAAGTGCTAAGAAAAGCTCTTGACTCTGGTGTGAGTGTAACCCTCTCTTACTGCTACAGGATTGTGCAGAGGTGTGAGCTGTGAGGGTTCAATATGCATTCACAGGGAAATGCATCTCCTTTCAGCTCCCATGAGAAACACTTTTGTCCTTACGAAATCTACAGAAAATTCCCAATTTACATTTGTTAATTAGAAAGCTTTATTCTAAATAGACTAATTAATTATAGTCACATTTACATTTTAAATTTAAGTGATTATTTTAGAAGATTTTGTAGACTTCTAATTACAAGTGTTGTTATTCTCATTAGGATTTCAAGTGCTGTCCCAAATGAAAATGGCAATTGATCTATCAAGCTCCACAGAGTCATTCAGTTTAACTAGTTCTATGTACTGCCTAATGCACACAAGCAGATTGCTGCCGTGTGACCCAGTGCCTGCCAGAGCTAAATAGCTGTGAAAGAATACCTCTTCCCGACAGAATACAAACAGATCGCCTATGTTTCTGCAAAAGTGGAGTACAGCTTGCACAGGAGGCAAATAAAGGAGAACTTGCTTGTCTCACTGCTCAGCTTGATCAGGAGTAGAGATCAAAATATAAAAAAGGACTTTTCATTGAAAATCAGAGATACAAAAACTGTATCAAGTTATTTAGAAGCTTCTGTAAAAATTAGGATTTATATAAACAAGCTGCCAACAGGAGCACATCAGTTAGTGATAGCTCTTGATAAGGAATTAGAACAAGAAGGTCAAAATAGGGAATGATTATGCAGGGCTAAAGTTCATCGGAAACCTTTCGGTCTCATATTACTTTTCAAGTACTTACTCCTGAAGCAGAATTCAGCTGGTGTAAATATAAACTATAGTTGTAATAATAGTAATAGTCATAGAATCATAAAATCATACAATGGTTTAGGTTGGAAGGGACCTCAAAGATCATCCAGTTACAACCTCCCCACCATAGGCAGGGACACCTCCCACTAGAACAGGTTGCTCGAGGCCTCATCCAACCTGGCCTTGAACACCTCCAGGGAGGGAGCAGCCACAATCTCTCTGGGCAACACATTCCAGTGTCTCACCACCCTCACTTAAAAGAACTTCCTCTGAACATAATCATAATAACGTTGCGCTGATGTACTTCAGTGAAACTTAAAATATTTTTGTAACCTAAGAACCTATTATCTGTGTGCTGGCTGAGCAATGTAAAAGTATCATTCACATCCTTTTAAAAAGCTGAACTAAAACTCAAAAGCAAAAGTTTTGCAGAGAGACAATGCATTTATCCTGTTTTCCAACAGTTTGACTGAAGGATCCAAAAGAATAAGAGTGAACCTGACAGTCTAATTCTTGGGATGCCTGCACAGAAGGTTGTGTGTCTCAGCTCCTCCCCAGTGAATGACTAATTAGCCATCAGAACAGAGCTACGTCTGCAGAAGAGATTCTGATCCTTGCATTACAGTATTTTACAACTTGGTTAATGAGACCAGGTCATCAGGAGTCCTCTGGGAATCTCATCTCCTGCTGGCAGTACTGTTTCTAAGAGGTAGCTGAGAGCAAAGATCTTCCTTAAAATTATCTAATTCCCTTATAAACTACTTGAGTTTAACTACTGCAGCAATCAGGTTCCTCTGGCCAATGAAAATAGAGTGTGTATAAATCTGATGCAATACAAACCCAAAATAACATTTTGAATTCCTCCTTTTTTCTGTCAAACCCAAGAAGCAGTTTCATACAGCTCTAAGAGCATCGTGACTCCTCCACATATCATACTTTCCTGCAGCCTTTTGCCTGCTGCTGTGCCTTTGAACACTGGTTCATAGCAAGGAGATGTTCATAAAATAAAGCTGAAAGTGCAGAAATGTCTTACTTCCCTTGAGGCAGAAGGAGGAGGCACAGAAAGTGCCTCTTCACATAAGAGATTTGACCCCAGAGCTAAGGACATGGGGATGATTAGTCTTATTGCAAACTTTCAGTGTAGGTCTACCTGAAAAGGAAACAACAGCAGCCAGTAGTGAATGTATCTTCATGTCAGAATTGACATCAGTACTACCTTTCTTCTGTTGTCTCTTTCACAATTAATCTGTTGCGTCTGACCTCCACTGATTCTGGACAGTACAGGTGAACTTTGTAATGCAGCTGTTGCCAGGGGAACTCTGAATTCAGACTTGCAAGTGAGTTGATCTCAATGTCCATAATGCTCTCTTGATCGCACAGTCCTTTTCTTCCAAGTCAGTCAAAGTTTTGTACATAATCTTGCATTAGGGACATTTTTTCTAATTTTAAGAATGCATAAAATACTCATGAGGAATGATCAGGAACCTAAGAATAGCGCTCTGCTATTTCAAGTGCACATAGTCTATCAGATATGATGTAAGTCACACCATACTAGTATGATGATGTCAAGAAAGATACTCTGCACACATAGTAAATGATTGGACACCTATATTTAGGCAACTAAATCCAATTCCAAGTGGCACAAATACCTGTCATGATCAACACTTGTACATAAACATATTTTCTGGACGGTATTAAGCACTGCAGCAAGAATAAATCATAATATTACTATTTTCAGCACTGGCCAAAGATGCACAATGGAAGTTGTTATAAACTCAAACTTTATCAGTATTCACACACAGAAAAATATTATAGAGAAAGGGGAAAAAAACCTACAACCCAAAACCTAACTGTCAAGCTATTCCTTCAAAACATTCCTTTATAACTGAAAACTAATTACTGGCATCCATGCAAGATATTTTTCCTTTGTCCTGAGATTTATTTACTGTTTAATGAAGTTCATTTTCTGTTTTCTTTCATCAGGCAAATGATGAGGTATAGCAAATGACACCAGCAAATTACAAAATAATCCCTGCAAGTTGTACAAGGAGACAGAGAATCCATTTCGCATGATCAGAAAGTACAAAGTGGTAATAAGAGCAGGTTTGATGGAGGTTATGTCTCACAGCTCTTTAGGTCAGATAATAATGTGCTATGTCATTAAGCTGCGGTATCATTTCCCTGACTATTGTAATTGATGGTTCATGATATGGATATACTATAAAGCAAGTAGTATGTTTTGAAATCCCCATCTATAAAATTGAGATGTGTTTTCTGTAAGCTCTGCATTTCTCTTTGCTCTTCCTTAGGCTATTTCTTTGCCTTTCAGAGTCATGAATAATAAACACAAGCACCTTTATTTGACAGTTCAAAGTAATCTAGCAAATTACACATATATGCTTGCATATACATCAACACATACATACGTAATAATGTGCATATGTATGGTATTACTTTTAGTATTTGACATAGTTACATACATGTCCACACAAAGTATCATATACACATAGTCAAAGAGTGCAAAAGAGTGAAAGAAACTGGGGAGGATTGTTTAAATTATTTTTAAAATCTTGACTACTCTGCTGATGAGCTTTACTAGTACAGCTGAACAGATGAGGACTCAGGAACAGAGGGATAGGGACACTCTGCTTTAGCTGACCACACTCTCTGACTGTCACCATCCTCCCAGATAAGCTTTTAACCACTCATACTGCCTTTCTTCCAACCACAAACAGGGAAGGGAGGAGGAATCATTTACTCTATAAATCAGCCTCAAAAGGCAAGTGGGACAAGGCTTGATCTGTTTAATTCCCTTTATTTTCACACCACAGTATCTTGGCAGGCTTTGCACTTTCAAAGTGTGTGTCACTTACCTTTCAGTTTTGTGCTTATCTCTTTCCTTTTGTCTCTAGGCTGCAATGCAGCCTTCACAGTAACTCTGGTGCTCTGTATTCAAAATAAATTGATACATAAGCAAAAAATCTGGTTTACGCCCAAGGGGCGTTCTGTGGAGCCAAGGGGAAATACATGGCTATAGAACATGGATACAACCAGTCTGCTACGGAGTCTTCTAGAAGTGTGAGTGACATTCAGCTCTAACATCTAGCTCTAAGTGTGAGTGGTATACAGGTCATGCATTCATCTCTATGACCAGAGATAAGTTCTTTCTTTTATAGAAGTGCCCATGAAGCATAGAAAGATATCTAGAGCACTCTTTATCGAAGGTGTGTCAAAAGAGACCTGTTCACACTACATAACCAGCATGCTCAGCAAAGCCAGTAAATATAATAGGTCTGCATATTCAGCCTTGACTTTCTGTACATTTCTTGCATAAGCAAATTTCAACCCCTCAGAGCTGAGAAAAACGATGTCCTCAAAAAATATGTCTACCATAAGTGTGTGCTATGTTTTCACACAAGGCCACAGAATTTTTACTCCAGATTGACCATGCATCTTTAGCAGCTGTCAGGCCCCTATGAAGGATGCACCAATAGACTCCATGCAATTCAATGTGAATTCGTAGAAGCCTTTTATTGCCCTTTACACACGTGTTTATATAGAGCGAGTACCAAGCACCACGCCTACAAATATTCATCCATTAACACAACCTAGGCAAGAACAACCCTACTCATTAATATGCATGATAACCCGTTATTCTCTAACCAGATGTCTTACTATCTCTTACTCCCTTGTGGGAGGCAGTTGCCATGTTATGAGAATCAGAGTCCTGTATCCTCTTCAGCTATGTCAACCAAGGCCAGACTCCTCATTATTTCACATTCCCACAAGCAGCAGCTACAAGTTTCGGACCTTTATTGGGTGTTGGCTCTGGATATACCTTCTGCAATGTCCTGTCTATGATCCGCAGAATGACCTTGGAATTTCAGACTATTGTTCAACAGAGTCTTTATTGCAAATTTCAGCAAGAGATGACTTAATGATGTATTACTTAGTTTGGTAGGTTAGGCCAAATCTGCATTATGAGCACTTTGGCAGTGCACAGTAACAGGACATCTACCTGCAAACAGTTGGTCTGTGAATGTTATTTATATCAGTGAAGCCAGATTACCAGAACTTTGCAGTCTTTCAGTAAGTGAATTGATTTAAAGCAGAAGAAGAGCAGTTGCACTGCTTCTACTATCATGGGGGGGGGAAAAGTTGCCAGCAGAACTGTGCCAATATCAGAGTACAAAATTCCAAAGCTGCATCATCCTTGTGTTTTGAAAAGATATTACTCCACTTCTCCACAGAGTGATGAATTTCTCATTTCTTTGTCATTGTTTGGCTTTACAGGAAAAGACTACTATGACTGTACTAGAACAGGAGGTTCAAAATAAAAAAAATCCACAGGTTTCTGATAAAGCTGTAACCTCAGCCTACCAACTATCTTGATCAACATAACTAAATTCTTGTTTCAGGTATTTTTAAGGTAATTCTCAACACACAGGATCACTAGATAGGATTTTCACCTGAGCTGTGAAGCTGAAGCTTCTAAATTTTGTAAATTGTTATTATAATTCATGGTTTAAAAATTCCAATGATGATACCTTTTCTGTGTATTTGTAGACAGCTTCAACAGAAAAAAAAAAAAAAACCTGAACATTTTTTAGAATGACTGATCTAGATAGATGTTATGGATGATCATATGTTTGCAGGTATATGTGTGTTTATACACTATTAAAGTTTCTGTTTGCATTTATAAACCAGTTACTGGACACTTAAAAGTAAAATCCAACCTTTAAAATTATTCACTTTAATAATTAGACTGAACATAGGAGACTGCAGCAATTGAACAGAACTGGTGCATTTCAAAGAGGAGAAACTCTAAGTGACAGTAACCCTTTATCAGTTCATTCCAAGTCAGTTAATTAAACCTGGAATTATTTAAATAAGGTGACAGTCAAAGGAAAAGGTCAGTGTTCCCCACATTTCAATAGTTCTTACTCATCTCTGGAGTTTAATTAACTCATTTTAAACAGAATGGTCAAAAGTATGCTAAAACTCCTAATTCTTTCCCTGTTTTTTAAATGCAGAGTGGCTATTCTCCTTAGACCTAAACAGAGGCTTTTCAAACCACCAGTGACTGAAGGAAGTTCTGCCCACCCTCACTAAACCCACAGGCTTATACACCTGGAATTCAAAGTAGATGAAGTGGTGGCACACTAGTTCATGGCTAACAGAGCAGCTGAAGAGTCCCCACAGCAGTGGGTATGCCAGTTTCTAGGGCAGGAAGACATCTGCACAGCACTGGGGCTAAAGAAGTTGGTGGTAGGCTCTCACTTATATTGTGGGGTCATGGAAACCTATCTTGCTGGCTAAAGATAGATTTATGTTACTGATTACTTCCCTCTCTCTCTCATCTGCCCATACTCTTTTTCATCAGGTCTGCTCAAGAATTCAATGTCTTGATGTGTGAAATTGTGCTGGGATTCACATGTTGACACAAAGCGGTTGATTCAGAGATTGGAAGAAGCAAGCTGAAAGAGAATCATAGAATCATAGAATGGTCTAGGTTGGAAGAGACCTCAAAGATCATCCAGTTCCAACCTCCTGCCACAGGCAGGGACACCTCCCACTAGATCAGGTCGCTCAAGACCTCATCCAGCCTGGCCTTGAACACATCCAGGGAGGGAGCAGACACAACCTCCCTGGGCAACCTGTTCCAGTGCCTCACCACCCTCACTGTGAAGAACTTCCTCCTAACATCCCATTCAAATCTCCCCTCCGCCAATTTGAACCCAATCCCCCTCGTCCTGTCATTACAAGACCTTGTGAACAGTCCCTCCCCAGCCCTCCTGTAGGCCCCCCTCAGATACTGGTAGGCTGCTATAAGGTCTCCCTGAAGCCTTCTCTTCTCCAGGCTGAAAAGCCTCAACTCTCTCAGCCTGTCCTCATAGCAGAGGTGCTCCAGCCCTCTGATCATCTTTGTGGC
>VWZI01007943.1:165977-183235 GCA_013396835.1 Psilopogon haemacephalus | reverse complement strand
TTCCTTATCCAGCGAGATGTCCACCCATCAAGTCCATGTTTTTCCAGTTTGGTGACCAGGATGTCATGTGGGACAGAGTCAAAGGCCTTACTCAGGTCCAGGTAGATGACATCAGTTGCCCTTCCCTTGTCCACGGCTGCTGTGACTTTATCATAGAAAGCCACCAAATTTGTTAGGCATGATTTGCCCTTGGTGCAGCCATGCTGGTTGGCATCAGGCACCTCTGCTTTGTTCTCCATCTGCCTTAGCAGAGCCTTGAGGAGGATCTGCTCCATGATCTTGCCAGGCACAGAGGTGAGGCTGACTGGTCTGTAGTTCCCAGTGTCGTCCTTTTTTCCCTTCTTGAAGATAGGTGTTATATTTGCCTTTTTCCAGTCAGCAGGAACTTCACCAGTCTGCCATGACCTTTAAAATACAGTGGACAACGGTTTGGCAACTTCATCTGCCAGTTCCTTCAGGACCCGTGGGTGAATCTAATCAGGCCCCATGGACTTGTGGGGTCCAGAACATGGGTCCAGAGAGAGTGTGGGAAAACCTGAGGAGAAAAAGCCCACAGGAAAGGCTTTTTGGATATCATTAACCAAAATAAATGTAAAGTTATAAACTTTCCTCTTTCTTTCCATGCAGAAAACTGAATTAACTGCATTTAAAAAAATCTCATGACTCTAAGATTTGTCACCTCTTTACAATAACAACCGGAAAGACCCTGAATCTTTGACTGGTTAGTCAATTTAGGGAAAAAAAAAAAAACCCACAGCAAAAAAACCCCAAACAAACATAAAAGAATCAAAAAACCTCCCATGTCAGAAATGACTCCAGCGTGTGTGCATGCATGTAACAAAACAAGGAGTGATATTAAGATGCAAAAGCTTGTCAACGTGCCAGCTATGTCATGGTAACTTTTTGAGTTTGCACACTGACTCAACAGTAAGCACAGCTCAGTGATCTAAAAGTACAGCACCTCACTACACATTTATTCAAGTCAAAGGATGAACATAGCCCACGCACCATGAGAAAGCAAAGGTACTGTAATCACACTAAGACACATGCTCTCAAAATTGTAGCAATGGTGTAGTAAGAGTACTAAAGATGCCCCCCAAAAAAGTGCCTGAATCCTTCTTTTTGCTGCTGCTTTCTCTGAGGAAGATTTGTCAGTTCAAAGAAAAAGGAAATTGAGAGCTTAGGAAAAACATCAAGGACAAGACACCAAGGATGTGAAGGAGGGTATGATGCAAGATCCATATCTGAAATACCACAACTCTCATTATTGGTCTGATGATAAACATTTACTATAAATTTGAAAGGAGTTGCAAAATATTTAGGCAAAATGGGAGGGTAAAGGCAAACTCTTCTCACTGGTGTCCTGTTACAGGACAAGATGTAATGTGTGCAATCTGAAAGACAATGTGTTCCATGAAAACAGAAGGAAAATTCTTCTCTTTGAGAGTGGCAGAGCACTGGAATGGACCAGAGAGGTTGTGGAGTCTCCATCTCCGGCAGCATTCAAAACCTTCCGGGACATATTCCTGTGTGATTTACTCTAGGTGATTCTGTTCTATCAAGGGAGTTTGACTACATGATCTTCAGAGGTCACTTCCAACTCCTGCCATTCTGTATGATTCTGTGTGCGAAAAAAACAAAGACTTCATATTGACAGATCTTCTAATTATTCTGTTATGAAATGCAGTGAAAATTGCACAATCATTTTGTCTCATAGAACATTTATTTAATTTTCTTAACTAAAAAGCTTGTTTGTGACCGGGATCTTATTCAATGGTTACTGTGCGGCTTTCTATGTTCCTGTTACACGCTGGAATCCAACACTCTATCTTTTGCTGTAAGGGAAAATTCTATCTTGAGAAAATGTTTGCACAATAGAAGCTGATTCTGCTCTATAAAAAGTTAGCTAGTTAAAGAACAGTTCTGAGCCCTTTCATCTCTGAAGGCTGGTAATTTATACTTAATTTTTTTTCCTTTGAATTCTCATATTTCCCCTTTGCTTTCTATTTAAAACTTGTTCTTAATCTTATTACTCTTTTAATTAACCCAGGAACAGAGTCATTGTGTCCAGACAACTTTGCATCTCCTTGTCTTCTTCTCTTTATGTCTTAGCAAATTGTATGCAGTTTCATTAGTAACCCAAACCTTATGCTTCTCTTCAGTTTACCATAAAAATTGCACCTGCAGCTTCCTTTAGCCTCTCCAAAAATATGCAGCCACATCTGTAAAGCTATGAAGCACTATATGTCTGAGAGACATTTACGTGAACAAATGGAGGGCAAAAATTAAGCTGGTGAAAATAAACCACTTTTAACTTCTGGAAACACAGCAGAAAAAACTCAGTTGCTTTTTCTTTGCCATTTCTAGTTTTGTAAGCCTTTTACAACTATTTACTACGACCTGAGGGCAAACAAAAGAAGTTGGCTGATTTTTTTCCATCATGAATTTGAATGACAAATACTGTTTATGATTTCTAGCAACAGCATTACAATATATGAGTATTTTTACGTGTTCAGTGTTATCTCAAGCATCATCTGAAAAATCAAATTGCCTTCAGGCATATATAAAGACAACCAACTTCTCATTCATTTCTCTTTTACGTGTTGTATCTGGAACATTTCAAAACTACTAAACACATTATTTAGAATTGGAAGCAGTGATTTTCTGGGCATACACTGATAAGACCCTTCACATTTGTGGTGGTAAGTGGTGATAATAATTAAACAGAAACCATGCACAGTTGTAAGGTTTAAGAGCATCTGATACAGTTCCAGCTTAGATGGGAATAAAACAGCATTCGAATTTCCTACACCACACAGGATGAACAGGTAGGAATGAAATCTTAGAAGCACAGTTCTACAAACTATAACCATCAGAGGAATTCTTATTGCTATGAATTTCGATGCAGAGAATATAAGCCCATGCTCTAATGCATCAGGTTTCCTTAGAAAAGTATTATAGAATCAGAGTCTCTTCAGCCACGTCTAAGTACAGATGCTGAAAAGCCAAAGAAGTTGAGATACGTAGATGTTCTTTATACACTGATCACTTGTACCTACAGAAAAGACTCAGCTCAGCCCAGAGCTCTGAGCAGACTTCCTCAGCTGGTAACTTTATCTCAGTTCTTGAGTGCTAGTTCATCTGTTCCCAAAGTTCAAAAGCTGTCCCAGAGGGGAATTGAAAACGTTTTTCCTTTGTTCTATTGCTTAAAAAGAAAAAAAAAAAAAACAAAAAAAAAAAAAAAAAAAAAAAAAAAAAAAAAAAAAACCACAAACCTAGAGCTTATGACTTCACACTGATATAGTTATGGTACAGAAAAAGTTAACAGTTGTGGCTTTACCCTAGATTTCCTCTTCCCAGAAGTGTGCTGAGAGCCCACGTGTGCATTATATAGCCTTGGTTAGGGCATTTAATCATGTAGGTAAGAGGTGAATTAGGGAACACATCTGGATTCTGATCTAAGTTCAGAATGTGTATCCTTGACAACATTGCCTGCTCCCCGAAACATCTTTCTGATGTAATTCCTAGTGAATTAATATAACACTGTGAGAACAGAATAAGAAAAGAGAACATGGAAGAAATGTTACATCTGCTAGTAGCTAGCTTGATTCAAAACAAAAACCCTCACAAAACAAAACAGCTTTTCCTGCTAGAGTTTGTATGAGCTGTCTTATCTTTGTCTTAATATGTATTTTATCTTGTAGGAGACAAATCTGAGCTGAAATAAAAAGGCTAGATAGAGCTGAGCTCCAGGTCACTTTGATGTGCATTATTCTAGTTTAATACTCATATTTGCAAGTTACAGAAAAAACAATTGCAACAATGATGCATGCAATCATTTGATCATTTCCTTCATGTTACTTCACTTTCCACCATCTGTTTTGAGAGAGATTCAAAACTGATAAATCAGAATCAATTTTAAGAAAAACATCTGAGATTTACATTAGGGGAAGAATTTCTGCAAATAATTTATTACACTGAAAATGCAAGGCCTGCCATTTCATAATGGTTAAAAAGTAAACAGATTAAATGTTCAAATTGTATTATGTTTGTTGTATTTTTTTTCATTTGTATAAAATTAATGCTAAACTAGGTCCTCTTGAGACTCTTGCAAGAGTTGTCTCTGAGTACTTCTGCTGAAATCAATCTAAAAATACTTAGCATTGTGTAAATCCTGTAATAGGAGCATGCATCTTTGTTAGATCTTGCCAATATTAAAGAGATTTACGAAATTCCAGTGTGTTTGGTATATCACATTCCTCCTGCATATCATGATCTTTATTAAATTATTTGCAGATCAAAAAATTAATCTGACCAGTAAATGAAAAGAGATTGTTTATTACAAAGTTCTGTGACTGCAGCTGGATTTCTAAGGATACATTAAAGAGTATCACTGTTTAGAAGGATGTGCATTTGTTTGTGTGTGTATTTATATTTATATGTATATAAATATATTTAAAAACTGAAATGAAAGTGCTTCCTTCCCTGAAAAAAAAAAAGGTCTCTTTTTAGATATTTCAGAAATGGTTGCTTTAACACATTTCCAATGCATTTTCATTAATATTTTATTCCACCATCTTACGAACCCACTTCAAGTCACAAACAATAACAAGCACAGTTAGACTGCCTACAAATGTAGCCTCTTTTCAGTGACTTCCAAATACATGGGGATTTAGTTCAATAAGGCAGTGTACCTGAATGACAAAAGAACTCAAGTGAACCAAACTGAAAAGCACAACAGCTGAAGGCTTCTGCGCAAAGTGCCTGCGTATTCTGGCACTAGGCTGCATCGAACTAGACCAAAAAGCAACACTTTGCATTCAACTTTTCTTTCACAAAAGTAGGACGCTGAACTTGTCTTGACTGCATATTATGAAATTTAAGAAGCATTAGCTCTGACTGATCTGACCATCTCTCTGACTCATTTTTACTCCTCACTATTTTAACCGTGTATGCAGCTTTTCATCTCTTGCCCCTTTTCCTCTTACCAGTGTTATTCTCCTGATGATTTCAGCTCCACGTAGAATCACAGAATCAATGATGGTGGAAGATTGTGCAGTCCAACCTATCACCCAGCCCTATCCAATCAATTAGACCATGGCACTAATTGCTCCATCCAGTCTTTTCTTGAACAACTCCACGGATGCCGAATCCACCACCTCCCTGGGCAGCCCATTCCAATGGCAAATCTCTCTGTCAAGAACTTCTTCCTAATATCCAGCCTATACCTCCCCCGACACAATTTGAGGCTGTCCCCTCGTTCTGCTTATGGTTGTCTGGGAGAAGAGACCAACCCCCACCTGGCTACCACCTCCCTTCAGATAGTTGTAGATAGCAATGAGATCACCCCTGAGCCTCCTCTTCTCCAGGCTAGACAACCTCAGCTCCCTCAGCCTCTCCTCACAGGGCTGTGCTCCAGCCCCCTCACCAGCTTCATCGCACTTCTCTGGACATATTCCAGTACCTCAATATCTCTCTTGAACTGAGGGGCCCAGAACTGGGCACAGTACTCAAGGTGTGGCCTGACCAGTGCCAAGTACAAGGGCAGAATATCTTCCCTTGTCCTGCTGGCCACCCTGTTCCTGATACAGGCCAGGATGCCACTGGGTCTCCTGGCCACCTGGGAACACTGCTGGCTCATGTTCAGACTACTATCCACCAGCACCCCCAGGTCCCTTTGTGGCTGGCTGGTCTCCAACCACTCTGTCCCCAGCCTGTAGCACTGCCTGAAAGCTATGAGGCTAGCTCCAGTTTTGATTCAGGAATATGTAGGATCTTTTGTGTTTCTAACAGAATATTCTCAAAAAATATCTTCAAGAAGATGATTTATACCACTACACACTTGAGTTTGCCCTGTGAATTATAATTGGTGAAAAAGACACCAAACACCCTGATCTGCAGTGAAGAAATCTTTTTTCTTTTTTTTTTTTTTTAAGAAGTGCCTTTTCATTTTAGTCTATAATTTTGTTCAGGATTGTGAGTACTTGTAAGAATATAGAATCACAGAAGGGATGGTTTGGAAGTGACCTCCAAAGGTCATCTAGTCCAACCTTCATACAGTGAGCAGGGACATCCTTCCCTAAGTCACAAAAAAGAGACACCATAATATGACAAATGCCTATATGATGACTTTCCACATGATTCTTACTTTTCTTTGTGTTATTTAGTGTTGCCTTACTCGGAAGGCGTGACGACCTGGTCCAAGGTCACCAGACTAGCTCAGAAGGCTTGGAAGCAAATGAAGTTATACATTTACAGCAAGCTAAAATCTAGAAGTATATAATACAATGCAGATGGGCAAAATATATCTACAAATATTTGCAATTATTTACGATTAGAAATAACACAGAAATATTCCCTGTACAAAGCCCAAAAGGGACCTTATTCTCGCCCCGGAGAGAAAATCAGAAAGGGCCCAACTGTCATCTACTCAGCCAAGGTTAGTGCAGAAGTCAGGGTGAAGGAGCAAGAGGTGAGAGCTAGAAACAGGAGGCAGAGAGACAGAGGAAAGAGAATTGTTTATGCAGCAGACTTTATCTTAGCTAGCAAACAAATGAAAGGATATAGACTTATCTATTCTTTTCCTTTTACAACAAATCCCTTGCTTGTTCACTTTCTATTGAAAAGATGCCCAGAAAATTCATATTTCTTGTTTATAATTTAGGGTTCTTAGAGTGTTAACTCTAATCTACCACAATAAAATAATATAGACAGGGACAGTGAGAAATATGAAATTGTGAAGGATGAGTCAGTTCACAGAAGCACTGCACACCATGCCTCCACCAAAAATACTTTTAATTCCTTTGCAAACAGAGCTATTCCTTAGACCATTAAGTCTGTACATCACTACTGAGACATTTCGCTTACATGTTTACAGCAGTCAATGCTTTCTAGCCAAAGCAGATAAAGGAGTAAACTGACAAGGCAACCAGTGTTGCACTGTGTCATGGGTTGAGTTTTAATCTGCAGCTGTTATTCAAAACAATCCTGGCTCATGCCAGCTTCAAAATTAAAGTGTTGGCTGGAGCTTAGTATTATGGGGCTTGACATTCAGATTGTAATATGGGAGGCTTCCTGTTCCTGCTTCTCTTTCTCTGAGATGGCAGCAGGACAGGGAGGGGTGGAATGTTGGCTTACTGGGTTGCGTTTTTAGCTTGCTTGCTTCTGCTTGCTACTCTTTTCTGCTGTGCCTTTTCTGGGGAAAAAAAAAAAACAACAAAAACCAAAAACCTAAGGTAAAGGTAATTGTGCAGTTGTATTATGATTACCTGATTTGCTTAGTAATCTCTTATTTCACTCCGTTTTTTGACTCAACACCTAAAGGTGTTTTTTCTGTGTTATTTCTCCCTGACATCTGTGTTGTGGGAGGTGGACAGGTTAACTCATTGGTTTTGCTTTAAACCATTACACAACATTAAAAGTTTAGTGTTAAAACAATTCCAGTTATGTACCGTTCATTGTGTGGACTTCCACTAACATTCTGCGCTTATGTGTGAAAATACATAATTTTGTTGCCACAAATATTAAGAAATATTAGAAGAACTTCCCCTCTCAACCATTTATCAATGCATCTCCATTGAAATATGGCTCTTCCCACCTATATGTATTAATAAAATAATAACCAGATTAAACAGATTATAATCAATTATGTTTTTATTATTATTTTATTTCACTGTCAATTAGTTTGCATTAGAAACCTAACTGTAAAAATAATGATGCCTCTCTACACCTTGTAGTATGTAAGACAGAAGGGAGGTTTTTATGGCTTTACTTCATTGTGTTTGCCTCATTCTCTATTTAAAACTGCATGGTGGAAAAAAAAATCTTTGGTGGATATTGTTGCAAAGTGCTATCAGCTAGAAGCACTTTTCTGGGAAGCCTGGAGCTGCTGATTTCTACAATCACTGTAGCTGCAATGTCTAGAGACATGAGGAACAGAACGGTTGTAGGAAGGAAATAACTGCAGCCTGTGGAAAGTCCAAGTTGGAGCAGAGGAAAAGTGTTGGAGGGAAGGATTGTCAGTGAGAAGCTGCTAGGTACTGATTACAACCTTCCCAGATTCCTCAGCCATCTGTGCCATACACAAGACGGTGAGTAAGAAGACTCAAGAGTGAATTTGATCTTGGAAAAGAGAGCAGAAAAGCTGTTGGTTGAATTTTTGTCTCTTTTGTTTCCCACTACTTGAACATATTTTTTTGCAATGACTTAATTCTCCCCAAGCTGTGTCTGTTTTTCTCACAATAGTGATTGGGAAGCAATCTTCTACTTTTCAGTGCAACCCACAAAATTTCCCATCCCATATTCTCCACTGTCCCAGAAAAGGAGGTACAATGAATGAGCACCTGGGTGGAATTTTGGCTGTTATCTGAGGTTAGCCCACTACAAACATGTCTGATCAAAAAGGAAGGTGATTTCTGCAGAGAAGACAGGCTAATAAGAAATCAAAATAGCCATCACCTTTGTTTCCAGATGTGTAGAGCACTGAAGTGTATTTCAGACCTGATAGAAAGCTTCTGTGATGAACACCTTGTCATTTTTTTTCCTTCTACTACTGATAAAATGGTAGTATCTTGAGTTTATCTTGAAAATACCTGTTTTCCCTTTTTTCAATGTGCCACAACATAAACAAAAAGTATATTTCAAAGTGTATGCTATAAATATGCATGTGCATACCTTGATGTATGTATGTGTATATATATATGTCTGTGTGTAGAGAGACACCAAGAGGTCTTTTTGGCTTTCCTTTACAATTGTATAAGTTAAGTTTACACAGACAGCCATGAATCCTTGTGCATCTGTGTGTCTCTAGGCACACTGCCTAGAATTCTGTTCAGAGTGGCAGGATTCATGCTCACTGGCATGACGAGGGCAACCAATTAGAAAGACCAAAGGAAAACAGCACGTTACAGTATTTTACATAGATTCACAGAATACCGGGTAGGAAGAGACCTCAAGGATCATCTAGTCCAACCTTTCAGGGTAAGAATACAGTTTAAATGAGGTGGCCCAGCACCCTGTCAAGCTGGGCCTTGAAGCTGTCTAATGTGGGCAAACCCATTACCACCCTTGGGAGTTCATTCCAATATCTAATAGGTCAAATGGTGAAAAAAAAATAATTCTAGAATCCAGCCTGAATCTCCCCAGTAGCAACTTGTACCCATTACCCTTTGTCTTTACCATATGACTCTGTAATATCTGGGTTTGTGATACCTGTGTGATACTGATGTTGCAGATTCAGCTATAGATTTTGGGTTATGAAACTGAGCTCCTAACCCTGAAATTACCTCCTCCATTTTGACAGCCAGATGGTGTTTTCTTGTAACAGTCCACATTTTAAGCAGTCACTCAGAATGAGAAGACAAGTTGACATCTCTTTTTGGCGGTCAGCAGCAATAAGACAAGAAGCAAATGCTACAAACTGGAACGTAGAAGGTTTCGCATCAACATGAGGAGAAACTTCTTTAGAGCGAGGGTGACAGAACACTGGAACAGGCTGCCCAGAGGGGTTGTGGAGTCTGCTCCGGAGACTTTCAAATCCCATCGGGGTGCATTCCTGTGTGAACTATCCTAGGGGATCCTGCCTTGGGAGGGGGGTTAGACTCAGTGATCTCTGGAGGTCCCTTCCAACCTGTGGAACTCAGTTCTGTGAATTTGCTTAGAAGAGAAGATATTTTTAGGAACTACTTGCTACAGAAAGCTTAGTATAGCAGGTTTAATCGTGCTCAATGTGAATTACACACACAACCATAGATGTACCAAATGTATTTTAAATATAAAATGAGTATCTATTGAAATATCAATTGCAGGTTCAAGTTATTCATGTAACTGAATTCCAGTATCTATGTTTATAATAGCAGTGTAGTTTTTCTCTCAGTCTCCTATTCAGATTACTGGTCTTAGAAACATTTTCTAACCTGAAAAATCTTAACACTGAAATGAAATTTGTAGACATATAAATTAATTATTAATTTATTTTAGTGAGCTCTCAGTGAGTTTTATCATTTGTAAGCAGAATACACATTTGTTTGTATTCTAGCATCGTCACATTTTACAAGGCTGAAAACTGCATAACAAATAATTTTCATTAGTTTTTAAAGACAAGTTGATTTCACACTCTTGTTTGCTGCCTTAGAATATTGTGCTCATTTTCTATGAGGTAGATATTTAAATATCTCTTCCCTAATAAGGTAAAAGTTATAGAAAAAACACATTTGAGGTCTTGTAATTAAGTACTCAATTTGAGCACACTTACAAATGCCAGAGGTAATGATTCTTTGAAGTTTATCGTTCATAGTAATCTTTCCATACTACAAAAAAGGCAATTAATACTGTGACCAAACAAAATTAGAACCATAAATCAGATCAGCCTTTCGCTTAGTTTTTCACCAAACAGCCAGTTCAATAAATCACTCTGCATGGCCTATACATTATGCTTACTGCTTTTCCTGTATCTACAACAACGTGCCCTAAAATGTTATTTGATAAAAACAAAGTAAGTCAATGAATATTGTAGGAAGGAAAAAAACAGAGTTGGGGTTTTATTATTATTATTTTCAATGCAGTACTGTTTCCAGAGGATAGTTTCTTGGAGAATATGAAGTGGCTGTAGCTGCAGCAAAAACATGGAGTGAATTTCAGGAATGCCATGCTTCTACAGATATGATTACTATCCTAAGTGACAGTCCCAAAATTGTGTTTTGAAATGTGAAGATTAAATCCTTTATGTACACCTGAAATCTCACATTTACATTTCTCTTTGAAGTTTTCCATATATATGGTATCTTTCTGTCTGTCTCTGATCTCACAGAAATAGTCCACAGTAGAGCTGGTTCATGACTGTATTTCCCCTCTTCCATTTTGGAAGTCTTTTATAAATCAGCATCATGCCTGCGTTCCCCCCTAGCTTTGTAATCCAGCCCTGCACAGCTCACACTTTTTGCCAAAGTGCCGTAAACTTGTGCGTGCATTTTATTTTTCATGGCATGGTCCAGAGACAGTAGGAATGTGAGTTATCCTGGCTCACTACGTTCAGAAAAAAAATAGAGAGGTTAGGCAGTACTAGAAATGTTATTGCAGTCAAAAGCAAAGAAAAATCTGTTTTCTATTCCCTACACTTCTAAGAGTGAGCAAGCTATAAAGACCTCAGGTTTGACTGGCAATAAGGAGAGTTGATAAATGTGTGTCTTTTAACCATCCCAAGGTAATAATAATGAACAAATGAATAAAGAAGTAAGAACTGGTCCTTGATGCATTGTTGATTAGATCCCTTGTCTCCTGACTCCATTTCTATGCTTTTTATGTTATCTATTTGGTACCTCTAAATAGTTGGAAATAATAGTAGGTACAATCTAAGTACAAACTGGAATGATGAGTACCTTGGTCTTCTTGATTAACATTCCTGCTGTTTGAAACTGAGACATTAAAAATGCTTAACACAGAATATTTAAAATTTATAAGTATTGAATTTTATGTGAAAATTGTGTTTTGTTTTGTTTTGTTTTTTCCTGAAATAAATACTGTTCTTAGGAATGTTGGTTATGATATAATTTTGGTTGGAAAGATACAAAAGTAGAGCTTGTGACCATAAGGTAACAGGCTAGCTAATATTAGTGATAATAGCTGTAACTTACCGTTAAGTATCAATCACTATTCATAACAATGATAAATTGTTTATCTAGATCACAAGAGATCCTCAGTCTGCATTTGTCAAATCAGTGGCATACATGTGATATACATGTGGCATACATGTGGCATATATGTGGCATACGTTTGTGAACAGATGTAGGTTTTATTTTGTGTATTTTTTTAAGCAATTAATCCTAGAAATATATGACAAAATGCAGCCTGTATTTTTTCTTATAGATTTATCTGTAAAGTATGCCAAGAAAGACACATAATAGATATCACGAAAAAATGGAGAATATTGTCCTTCACAGATTCACAGATTTGCAGACTGCACTGGGTTGGAAGAGATCCTCAAAGGTCATCTCGTTCGACTCCACCGCAGCCAACAGGGACACCTCCAACAAGATCAGGCTGCCCAGGGCCACATCAAGTCTGATCTTGAATGTCTACAGGGACAAGATCTCAACCACAACCTTAGACAGCCTGTTCAGTCTCATTGTAAAGAATTTCCTGATTATCACAGAATCACAGAATTAACCAGGTTGGAAAAGACCTCTAGGATCATCAAGTCCAGCCTATCACCTAACACTTCTAATTAACTAAACCATTACACTAAGTGCCTCATCCAGTCCCCTCTTAAATACCTCCAGGGGTGGTGACTCCACCACCTCCCGGGGCAGCTCGTTCCAATGGCCAATCACTTTTTCCATGTAGAACTTCTTTCTGATGTCCAGCCTAAACCTGTCCTGGCACAGTTTGAAACTGTCTCCTCTTATTCTGATTATGTCCAACCTAAGTCTACCCTTCTCTAATTTAAAACCATTACCCCTCGTCCTACTGCTAGAAGGGTTTGTCCTTCTAAACAGTCCTTCCCCAGCATTCCTACCGGTCCCCTTCACATACTGAAATATAGTTATAAGGTCTTCCTGGAGCCTTCTCTTTTTCAGGCTGAACACCCCCAGTCTGTCTTCACAAGAGAGGTGCTCCAGCCCTCTCCTGGTCCCCTCTTGTGTTGGTGGCCTCAAAGCAATGAGATCTTACCAGAGTAGAGCAGAGTAGAGTGGCATAATTACCCCTCTTAACCTTCCAGGTACACTTCATTTGATGCAGCCCAGGATGTGATTTGCCTGCTGGACTAAAAGTGCACATTGTTGACCCTTGTCCATCTTTTTGTCCACCACTACCTCCAAATCTTTTTCAGGGCTGCTCTTAATTTCATCATCTCCCTAGCCTTTACTAATATCAGGGATTGCCCTGACCCAAGTGCAGGATTCTGCACTTTTGCCTTACTGAACCTTGTAAGATTCTCCTCAGCCCACCTCTCCAGCCTGTCCACGTTCCTCTGGATGACATCCCATCCTTCAATCTTATCAACTGCGTCACTCAGATTGGCATCATTTGCAAATTTGCTGAGAGTGCACTTAATCTCACTGTCTATATAATTGATGAAGATATTGAACCGCACAGATCCTCGTCTACTTTGGACTTATTGGGCATGTTTATAATGGGAGACTATAGTATAAAACAGACCAAACCATACCTCTTTTTCAAAATGTTTTTTGTTAATTGAACTGCTTTTTTGCAAACCACACTAATGTATATCTAAACTGAACAGCTTCTTTATGAACCAGTAAGTAGACCCTTTTTTTTAAAGAAAAAAAAAAAGAAAAAGAGGTAGCTGGGACAGCATTCACTCTTGGCTTGGTCCTGGATGGAAACAGAAGCCAAGACTGTGAAAGTGGTGACTTGTGTGTCATGGAAAATCAGATTGCTTTAAGTTAATCATGTTAAACCTTGGTACTTTTGATAATTTTTTTTTTAATTGTTGCATTTCAGAGAGCCCAGAGCGAAGCCAGAACATATTCTTCTTTTGTCCCACAGTAGCATCACATAAACTAATTACTCAAAGGCCTTTGAGTGTAGAGAATAGATGTTCTCTGATATTCTTTGCTGAAAGTGGAAAAGTTGAACCTATACACAATTTCCTTTATTATATTATTTTAGCCTTTTAATATGTAGTATGAAAATATATTTGTAAAGCACCTTGCTAGTGCTTATTTGGGAAACTCTAATTTGTTGATATATACAGCTTCATCCAAACTAATTTCAATAGTCCTTCAGTATTCTCATAACCATTCAGACCATTTGATATTTAAATTACTCATTTCTAATGTGCTATTTTTAGTCACCATGACTTCTACGGGAGAAAAATTTTCTGGCTTCCAGTTTTAGATCTTATGTCCTAAACTCACTGCCATGACTAACATCTTTCATAGAATCATAGAACATTAGAGGGGACCTCCAGAAATCATTGAGTCCAACCCCTCTGCCAAAGCAAGATCACCAAGGTTAGTCCACACAGGAATACATCCAGATGGGATTTGAAAGATTCCAGAGGAGACTCCACAACAATTCTCTTCCAGTGCTCTGTGACCCTCACTGTAAAGAAGTTTCTCCTCATATTGATATGAAACCTTCTATGTTCCAGTTTGTACCTATTGTTTCTTGTCTTATTACCGTGCACCACCAAAAAGAGATTGGCCCCATCCACTTGACAATCACTCCTCAGATATTTATACACATTGATGAGATCTCTCAGTCTTCTCCAGGCTCAAAACTACAGTACTGCTCTGTGCACAAACGAGTTCTTTTACCAGGGATGTCAATCCTACTTTCTCTAGTGTAAACTTTTTGCTTTAAAAACCAGATGTTTATATGCAAGCTATTATATTATAGTATGAACAATATTATACACAGAAATGTTCAAAATGAGTGAGCTATGAAAATGAACAAGTCACAAAGAAAAAACATAGCAGATTCTTAGTGATATTGTGTATTTCTGCTAGATGTATAATGCATAGATGTGTTGGGCATAAAACTGTCTGAATAAGGTAAGGATTCTTTAGTCCTTATTTTGATTTTTTCCCCTGTATTTGTATAAAGTAAAATGCTACCATTATACATTCCCAAGGAAAAAAAAAAAAAAAAGAAAAAAACACACACAAAAATAAACCCTAAAAACATCCAACACAAGAACATGTATTTAAATATTGTTAGTGAAATAATTTTTTAAACATGAAATCTTGTTTTCTAGTATTACCTAGATACTCAGGTATTTGACTTTTTATCTCTCAGTCAGCCAACATGAGGCAAAAAAAAGTGGCCTAAAGGCTTAGATGTTCCAGTGGTTACTCCAGCACAATCTAATCTGTGACCTCTATCCCTCTGGTTTTTATAATGTCCTTATAAAAACATAGTACATTTAAGTATGCTTAAAGTGCTACTGGCTATAATTAAAGTTCTGTCAGCCTTTCCATTATAAATCCCTCTTTTCAAGGTTTAATATCTCAGCGGTTTCAATTCCCAATAGGCTACACTTGATACAGAAGCTGTCAGCATGAATGCAAATCCCTCCTACTTTCAAAAATATTTTTGATTCATAAAGTTGCTGGCTTTTATTGAGTCCTACAGTCTGTAAAAGCACTTCTGATTACCTTCCTCTCCCAAAGTCTCTCATACCTGTCTCGTCTTATCTTATATAAATCAAGAAATATGTATGTGGTGACTTTGAAATGCACAATCACACTGATAGAGTTCCCCTTTTTTACCATGCTCTAGGATGTAGATTGAGTGCAGCTTCTACCCATATTGAAAACTACTGACTTCCAAGTTGGATCCTCAGACTCATTGAGACTGCATCTGCTAGGATGTGGAAAGCAAAAGTTAATTAATTTAGTAATAAAATAATATACCTCATATCTACTTACATTTACTTTTCCTTTTTTTTTTTTTTTTTTTTTAATACTGCACTGAATTTGCTAAGCCTTTGATAAGAGAGGACTGTTGGAGAAATTAGCAGATACTCTGTGTAATAACTTTCTCAGTTTGGAGATAAATCTAGAACTGCTCAGTATCACTTTGCCTGACCATCTTCAGCTTTCCTAATGCAAACTGTATTTCTAGATAGGAATAAGAATGGACATTCTTGGTCTCAAATATCAGGTAAAGACATCTTGAAATCTGAAGTGACTCATGCAGAGTACCTCGGAACTGGCCCAAACTAGAAAGGAAATAGTTTTCAGCAGTGTGAGGGCCTTAAAATTTTATTAATGTCCACATTTCAAGATGCTATGGAATATTACAGAAAAGCCTTGGTGGTTCTTTATTTCACAGAAATTACACGTGTTCATTCTCTTTTACGTTCACTCTTTTACGCAGATTCTCAATTGATGTCTTAACCAACAAATATTGCATCAGGACTATTTGATCTTTTTCACTTTGAATATTATATTCCTGAAAAACAGCTCTGCTTTACCCTCTTTACCTTATCTGCTTTAGGTTTGTGGCTAAGGCTTTTTTTTACAGGACTACAGACCTCAAATATATATTTTTCTTTTTTTCATGAAGAGGCAAGGAATCCAGAAAGACTGAACATTGTTTGAGAAGTAGGTCTAAAGGCAAGGAACAAACCATCCCCATGTGCCAAAAGATAGGGAAGAAGGTCATCCTGGATGAGTAGAGAGGTTTGGTTGCTACTTAGGGAGAAAGAAGAGTCTATGAGTTTTGGAAAAAAGGGGCAGGTGACTCAGAAGGACCACAATATTGTCATGAGGTTATGCAGGGAGAAAATTAGAAGGGCCAAAGCCTAGCTGGAAATTAATTTGGCTTCATCTGTTATAGAGAATAGGAAATCTTTCTATCAATATACTAATAACAAAAGGACAACTAAGGAGAATCTCTGTCCTTTGTTGGATTTGGGGGGAAAACATGGTTGTCAAGGATGATGAAGGGGCTGAAACACTTGATTCCTTCTTTGCCTCAGTCTTTAGTAGTAAGACCAGTTCTTCATTAGGTATCCATCCACCTGATCTGGAAGACAGACATGGGAAGCAGAATGGAGACCCTATAATGCAAGATGACCTGCTGCACCACTTAGACATCTACAAATCTGTGGGACTGCCTGGTGCACACACAGTCACAGAATCACAGAATCATAGAATGTCAAGGGCTGGAAAGGACCTCAAAAGGTCATCTAGTCCAACCCCCTGCCAGAGCAGGATCACCTATACCAGATCACACAGGAACGTGTCCAGGAGAGTTTTGAGTATATCCAGAGAAAGAGGTTCCACAAGATCCCTGGGCAGCCTTTTCCAATGTTCTGTCACCATCACAGTGAAAAAATTCCTCTTCATAGAATCATAGAATCATAGAATGGTCTAGGTTAGAAAAGACCTCAAAGATCATCCAGTTCCAACCCCCTGCCACAGGCAGGGACACCTCCCACTAGATCAGGATGCTCAAGACCTCATCCAGCCTGGCCTTGAACACATCCAGGGAGGGAGCAAACACAACCTCCCTGGGCAACCTCTTCCAGTGCCTCAACACCTTCACTGTGAAGAATTTCTTCCTAACATCCCGTTCAAATCTCCCCTTCGCCAATTTGAACCCATTCCCCCTCATCCTGTCATTACAAGACCTTGTCAATAGTCCCTCCTCAGCCTTCCTGTAGGCCCACCTCAGATACTGGAAGGTTGCTATAAGGTCTCCTGGAAGCCTTCTCCAGGATGAAAAGCCCCAACTCTTTCAGCCTGTCCTCATAGCAGAGGTGCTCCAGCCCTCTGATCATCTTTGTG
>VWZI01007943.1:131514-165663 GCA_013396835.1 Psilopogon haemacephalus | reverse complement strand
GTGCACTCGATTCCTCTGTCCATGTCACTGACAAAGATGTTAAACAGTACTGGTCCCAGCACTGACCCCTGAGGGATGCCACTTGTCACTGGTCTCCAGGTGGACATTGTGCCCTTGATCACCACTCTCTGTGTGCCACCATCCAGCCAATTCCTTATCCAGCGAGTTTTCCACCCATCAAGTTTGTGTTTTTCCAGCTTGGTGACCAGGGTGTCATGTGGGACAGAGTCAAAGGCCTTACTCAGGTCCAGGTAGATGACATCAGTTGCCCTTCCCTTGTCCACTGCTGCTGTGACTTTATCATAGAAAGCCACCAAATTTGTTAGGCATGATTTGCCCTTGGTGAAGCCGTGCTGGTTGGCATCAGGCACCTCTGCTTTGTTCTGCATCTGCCTTAGCAGAGCCTTGAGGAGGATCTGCTCCTCCTTCATATTTACATGGAATTTCTTGTGCCTCAACTTCCACCCATTGCCCCTTGTCCTGGCATTGGGCATCCCCCAAGAAGAGCCTGGCTCTGTCCTCCTGGCACTCACCCTTTACATATTTCTAAACATTGATGAGGTCACCTCTCAGTCTCCTCTTCTCCAAGCTAAAGAGCCCCAGCTCCCTAAGTATCTCCTCGTGAGAGAGATTTGCCATTCCCTTAATCATCTTTGTGGCTCTGTGCTGAACCCTCTCAAGCAGTTTTATGTCCTTCTTGAACTGGGGGGCCCATAACTGACACACTCAACAGTACTGAAGGAGGTGGCAGAAGTGCTCACCAAGCCACTTTTCATCATTTACCCACAGTCCTGGCTATATGGGGGAGGTAACAGTGGAAGAGATTGGCAAAACTGTTGCCTGTCTGCATGAAGGGCCAGAAGAAGGACCTGGGGAACCACAGATGTATCAGTGTGACCTCAGTGCCAGGGAAGGTCATGGAGCAAATCATCCTGAGTGCCATTATGTAGCATGTGCAGAGCACCAGTTGATCAGGTCCAGTCAACATGGATTCATGAAGGGCAAGTCCTGTTTGATGAAACTGATCTCCTTCTATGACAATCTGCTTAGTGGGTGAAAGGAAGGTTACAGATGCTTACTTGGACTTAAGTGAAGCATTCAGTGCTGTCTCCCACAGCATGCTCCTGAAGGAACTGCCTGATCATGGATTGAATGGTTGCATGTTTCACTGGGTTTCAAACTGCTTGGATGGATGAGTCCAAAGAGTGGTGGTGAATTGAGATTAATCCAGTCAGTGGCTGGTAGTGGGGCTGCTGTTCTTTAATATCTTTATGAATGATCTGGACCAAGCTATTGACTGCTGCCTCAGTAAGTTTGTAGATTACTCCAAAATGGGTGGGTCTATTCATTTGTTCGAAGGTAGAAAGTCTCTGCAGAGGGATCTGAACAGGCTGGATTGATGGGCTGAGGTAATCTGCATGATGTTCTACAAGGACAAGTGCTGAGTCCTCCTTTTGGCACACACCAACCCCATGCAAAGCTACAGGCTTGAGGAAGAACAGCTGGAGAGCTCTCTGGCCAAAAAGGACCATGTGGGTGTGTGTGCCTGTGTGTCTGTGTGTGCTGGTTGACAGCCAGCTGAACATGAGCCAGCAGTGGGCTCAGGTGGCCAAGAAGGCCACAGCATTCTGGCCTGTATCAGAAATAGTGCGGACAGAAGGAATAGGGAAGTGATTGTGCCCCTGTACTTGGTACTGGTGATGCTGCACCTTGACTACTGTGTTCAGTTTTGGGTTCCTCACTACAAGAAGGGCATAGAGGTGATGAAGCATGTCTAGATAAGGGCAGTGAACCTGGTGAAGGGCTTGGAGAACAAGTCTTATGAGGAGTGGCTAAGGGAACAGGGATTCTTTAGTCTGCAGAAAAGGAGTCTGAGGTTGCCTCTACAATTATCTGGAAGGAAGTTGTAGTGATGTAGGTGTTGGTCTGTCCTTCCTCCAATTTCATAAGAGGAGATTTAGATGGGATATTAGGAATTTTTTTTTTTTTTAAAGGTGGTCAGGCACTGGAACAAGCTCCTCAGCAAAGTGGGGAACATCCCTGGGGTTGTTCAAAAATTGTGTAGACATGACACTTCAAGACACAGTTTAATGGCCAGTGTAGTATTAGGTCAAGGTTGGACTCTATTGTGTAGACATGACACTTCAAGACACAGTTTAATGGCCAGCGTAGTATTTAGGTCAAGACTGGACTCTATGATCTTAGAGGTATTTTTCAACCAAAATGATTCTATGATTCTATAAGTGTATACCACGGTAACAATAAGATCTGCTATGGGATTAATATTTTTCACTCTCAGATTTAAAATACCTGTGTTCACAACGAGTAATCAAACACTGCAAGACTCCTCTACAGCACCTGTTATTGTATTTATGAACAGTGCAGATAAACCAAGAGAAACAAAGGTTTGCAATCTGCCACAACTGATCCTAGACCTATTGAAAGATTCCAGCTGTCTCCAGTGGACCGTGAGCCACAATCAAAATGGGCTGGGGACATACTTTTTGTTCCTTTCCACAGACCTCTGAAGAACTCTGGCCTTCTTAAACCAATGGGATCTTTTTCTGATTTGCATACTTATAAATTGCTCTACATGCAACAATAAATGTCACTACAAAAAGTGTGCCTCATGCAAGATAAAAGTGCTGACAGCTGTCAAGGACTGGTCTTTTGGAGAAAGGCTAACTACAAGTCCTGAAATAAATGGCAGGTGAATTCTGTGATCACCCAGCAGATAAAATTAAATACAGCTTTTCATATGTTCTGGATTGTTTTTACTCAGTATTTTGAGGAAGATGAAAGCACTTTACTCAGTTGATCAAAACAGTCGTCCTGGACTTCATTGTTTTCCACAGACAGAACAGAAATATAGACTCAAACCCCACTGTTCTAAAATCCATGGTACCTGGATGTTTTCCATTTTAACAGTCAGGAGAGGAAGCAATGAGTGTAAAAAGAAACAGTGAAAAAACAAAGGGAATCAAAAAGCCACAAGGAATAAAAAAAAGCCAAAGAAAAAGTATGGTGCATAGGATCAAGAGAGGTAAAGTAGGTTGAGGACATGAAGAAAGGTTCAGGGACCCTTTCTGACAAGAGATTGCACAGGGACTAAAAAGAAAACTGGAAGATACAGCAAACCTTGTTGGTAAAAAACAAAACTCATTATACTTCTTGCTCATGCCACCAGCAATTCTCTTTGTGATGCTGTGTGAACTAACATCCTCCTTTACAACTGCTCATTAAAATGCAAAACTACTTTCTCATTCTTCAAGTCAGGGCACTAGGATAAATGGTAACTATCTTAACCATTATCTTACTCATGTGCTATAAGCTGCCTAAGTAAAAAAAAAAAAAAAATAAAAAGACACCAGATTTACCTGCTAAATGGTTCCCTTTTTTTACCTGAAAAGTAGTTTTGGGTTTCTTTTTTTACTTGGAGGGTTGCTCTCTGTAAACTTGTAAGTAAGTAGGCTATATTCAGAGCTAGTGTCCTTCTTTATAGTCCTCAGTGGAGCTCAAATGCTAAAGGCTTGTTTAACATGTTGTACATTTTCTCATTTTATTTAAATTTAAATATGCAATTTACAATTCTGGGTTTATGTTTCAAATATATACCATAAAATTAATTATTCCTCAATCCTTTCTTGAATTCTTCTAGTTTGCATATCAAGTGTTTTGCTTCTTGGAAAAAAAAAATCCTTGAATTTTGTTCCAATAAAAACAAAAGAATCCTTAATATTGACTGCTCATACCTTCACACATTTCAAAGCACCACCTTCCTTTGCAGTGTCTGAAAAGCCTTCCTTTAGGATTTTGCTTTTTAAAATGTTAATGACTTTCTCCTCCTAGGAGATGACTCTTTCTGGGCAAGTTTGTCAATCAGCATTATATTTGTATAGATACAGTATTAAACATTATACATTTACATGGCAAATACAAACCATATCAATCAGTCAGTCTAGAGAGTTCTCAGTTATCTGTGCCTGTACTTTTCATGGCCTGAGGGAATAATATGAAAGAGATCTGCGAATATTTATTCAAATGCAAATCTGAATTTCACATCACCCTTACTTGTGACCCATTTGTTTTTGCTTTCCTTGAGTGTTAAAACACTCAAACAACTGTTTCCACCAGAAACTAGAATGAGCTGTGTCTGACCTAATCTAGCACTGACCATATCCTCACTTCAAGCAGGAGGTCTAAGTGATCTTCCAACCAAATTTTAATGATTTCATGATTCTGTGACTCTGAGGCAACTTCCATGCACAAAGGCACACATTTCCACATCCCCAAAGCTGAGTACTAATATCTATGTTACATTCTTGTCAATGATCTAAACAAACAGCAAGTGAATATTCATAACCAAATTATAGTTTCCCAGAACTGCATGTTTAGTTTGACCACTAGAAAGTTATACTGAGCTGACAAGCTACCTAAATATTTTTCATAAACCTTTCAAATTTAAAGAGTTGCTGTGCTTGAGAGAAGGACAAAGTAAATTCCTGTGTCATAAGAGGGAAAAACATTGCTGAGTGGCTACTGATTTTTGTACTGTGTCTATTACTACATGGACATTTGATGAAATAATTAAGTTTTCATAGAGACAACAACAACTAAACTTATTTGATAAAATAAAGCCAACTTAAGGGATTACGTTACAAGGAATTTCACTGGACTGGAAGGAGGTTCTTAATAGGCCTTCCTAAACATCCACACCCAAACTTATTTAACATTTTGATGTTTTATTCAGGCAACATTTAACAGCTCTTTTGAAATGACATTTGCCAGTGACATGAAGTTGCATTACGCATCCATCCAAACGAATGTTGCAGCATTTTAAAGAAACAGGTAAATTACTCTGGAGACTGCAGTAAAGAAAATGGTTTAAAAATTAATTGTACAAAGTGGAAAGTGATGCGCTGAGTGATGAATACCAAGAATGGCTTTGACACCTATAGACTTGCTAGCTAGAAATGGTAAATACATGTAGCAACGGCACACATTATTACTATGTCCCTCTGATACCTATAACACATCAAAATGAAGTGTTTCTAATTTTTCTCATTTTTTTGTGTGTTTATTTGTTTGGTTGGGTTCTTTTTGTTGGGGGGTTGTTTTGTTTTGGTTTTTGTAGTGCTGAAGTCTCACGTGACGAAGAAATAACTGTGAGCAGGACTGTGCTGCCTTAAAACAGACACGTAATATCCTCTTAGGCACTGTGGCATATTTCACTAAGGCTTCACCATGGCACACGGAGAAGATATTCTGTAAGAACTGGGTCTAATATGTGAGGTCAGTGTGGATGTGTCTCCAAAGCCATACAGCAAGTCAAAGTACACTACTGGCTATGTGGTTATAGAGTCTCACAGGAGTGAAAATGCTGTTTAGTAAGACACATATTACAATTCTGTTAGCAAGTAGCGCAGCCTAGGAAGAAGAGATAGCTAGAGTGAAACAGTGCTGAAAGCCCAATATTATTATTAAAGTGGGTTTTTTTCATTTTAGATTATCTGTAGACTGGTCCAGGGCTGGAATGCTCCTTAGCAATTGAAACAGACTAGGTGTATGCCTGGAATGCCTCTTTCAGACATATTTCAGTCTGAAAAGAACTTTCATGAACAATTTCTTTCAAATGTGACTCAGTCTGAAAAGAAATCTAATTCATACATGCTCATTTCAGTGATCATATTTCAATTTCTGTGATGGAAACAGAAATACAGCAAGTGGGAAGTTGCAGAAATATTTGTTTCAGAGGATGCTCCTGAGCCCAACTAAAACATTACTATAGACAGTCCTACAATCTACCTCAAGGACCAAAAAGTTGTAGTAGCAATACCAAAGGATTTCTGGCTGCTAATTTGTTCCTTCCCTCCAGAGGGAAAAAAAGGGTGAAAATTAAAAAGAAGAGCCTGTTCTTACTATGTCGAATTAGCAAAAATGAGCTTTTTAATTAAAAGAATATGTTTTCAATGCAACATTATTTTTCTAGGGAAAAAAAAAAAGGGAAAAAAGGTATCTTAACCAGCTTTAGCTATTTGCTATATTGTCCTTCTCTGAAGCACTGGAACTCAATCGTGCCTCGTAGCACAGCATTGAACTTCCACAGGGCAATAGTCCAATCCTCTCTGATAAATGCTGTTCTGTGCTGTGGTATATAGCTAAATTCTCTCTGCTCTTAATTAGCTGCACATATCTCATTAACGAGCCTTAAATCAAAGCCAGTCAGAAAGTGGCTACTGTCTCCTCTTGCAGGAGGGAATATTTCCTCCCCGTTACCCTTAGAGAATCACTAAACAATCAGCAAAGGAGATTTCAGAATAATGTGTCTCCTTGTCCCCTAAAGCTATGCAAATGATCTTTTTTATAACACTTTTCAATCTAATTGACACTTGTAATAAAATTCTGCCTGTACTGATCAATCTTACCTTAGAGTCATCCCACACCATCCCTTTAAGTAGTGCCCTTCAATTAAAACTTCCACAAGGCTGTGAAGACTGTAATAATCCACTTGTAGGGAGTGGGAGTTACTTGTTGCTCTGAGGATTTCATTAAAGATGTTTAAGACTACATATTTTAGGGCAAAGGCTTTGTGAAAGGACCTTTATGAGCTTATGAATTCCTCATGCTGTTTAATTATGTCCAGGAGTCCACTGCACAAACTCACTGTTTCAAACAGAATATAGGTTTTCCCCCCACCCTGTTTTCTGTAACAAAAAGTTCTGACTATCTTAATTTGGAGAATTCTGCCACTACACATCAAAATAATGACAGAAACCACACACTGTCAATAAGTGAAATACTGTTTTAAGCAAATAATACAAATTGCATCATTCTAGATTGATCTCATCACTTGAAAATGCCAATTAAATATTCTGTGCAAGATGGATCACCACCAGCCACATCCATTTTTGAGGAAAAAAAAACAGTGACGTACTTGGTAGAGCACTAGAAAGCCCTTCAGACAGCCAAAATAAACTTTACAAGAGAGATAAAGCACATGAGTTACCCACAGAAAAGATACAACCATTTTCCAGAATGCTTGCAGAGCTGTCTTTATCATAAAACATTTTGTATATCAAATAGACAGTTCTGTACACTTTCAGCCTCGATGTCTGTGATGTCTTCCTACAGGGAAAGTAAGGGGGCTTAAAACTCTTGCTACTTTTACTAGTATTTATGGCAGAACCGACTGAAAAAATAACATTTAGATTTATATTAACAACTTACCTTATATTTTAGAAGGTTTTAAGACTTTTTACATATTGTAGACAAAATCTTGTGAATTTTTATTAAAGAAAAGGAAGGAAAAGCCAAGTGCCTCAGTTTCTGTGAGAATTAGAAAAATAGCACATGACTATCTTTAATAAATTCTACACATCAAGGAATTATTATATTTTATTAACTACAAAAATCATGTTTGGGGAGTGTATCTGTAAAAAATGGTGTTACCTGTATCAAAATTTTGTACTTTTAAACTCTTTTTGATAACACCAAAATGTTTTAATTTCCTCTTTCAACTTCAGACTTCTAATAAATCAGTAATTCATATTATGTCTGTGTATTCTGACTAAAAGGCATCTTTCTGTAACTAAGCTTGAATGCTTAATTTACAAATGCTTCTGAAATAAATTGGTAACACATTCCTGTGTGGTTTTAGTAGGGTTTTGTTCTGTTAATGCATTGTAGAATGAGGAAAAATTCATTGCCTTATCATCACAGATCATTCATAGACCTGGAGTTCTTTGTCAGACCACAAATGTAGTGATTCAAGAAGGTATCTGAAAGGCTCACTAAGTCTATCTGACAAATCCAAACAATAAAAGGCAGAAGAAGATTATTAATTTTTTTTAATAACTTTTTTAAATTTTTTTTTTCCTGAAATGTCATCATTGTTCTGCTCATGGAATTGGTTTGATCAAAACCACTTGCTTCAATTTGCAGACTGGAGCCAATGCTGTAATTCATAATCTGTGCTTAGGTTTGTATGAATCATCAGGGATATTTTAGACAGAAGCTTTTGTTTCCTACAAAAAAATAAAAGCTATTAGTTTATTAGAAATGTTGGAAAGAATCAAAGAGAGAGAACTAGGTTGCAAACTTCTATGAAACAGACCTTTGGGACAGCAGACTTAATTTGTGACTGACCAAAACCATCCATTGAATTAATGTAAAAATGCACTTTCAATTTTGATGTCTTTCAATCTTGGCACCTATTTCCTTCTTCCCTTATGCTAAAGTTCAGTGAGCTTGTCTGGAAAAAAAAAATCAAAAATTGTGGAAATAAAGTTAAAAAACTGTTCCCCCACAAACTCAATTTTCTATCCTTTGTTTGTTGCTTTTGGTGGTTTTGTTTTTTTCTTTTTTCCTTCCACTGTAAATATTGTCATAGGTATATAGGCCATATGACAAAGGAAAGGATGTTACAATTTGTGTTTGCATAGAGCTACGGGAAGCAGTGACCCTCAAATAAAGTTGTTTTGCATCCCTTTCAGAAATTTAGCTGAATTTGTGAGGCACAGGTGTAGCATCTATAAATCAGTTTGCAACACCACAGAATTGCAGAATGTTAGGAGTTGGAAGAGACCTCAGGAATCCCTGCATGTTCAATTGGAGAAGGTTGCAAAGGACTGGGTTCAGGTGGGTTTTGAACATTGCTAGAGGAGATTTCAGGGAGGAGATTTATTCAGCATAACCAAAAGAGGAGAGAGTTTTATGTTTTAGCATCTCTTTCTGGTATGGATAGAGGGGTCTAGAGTGTCTGGCTCAGATGTTGTCATCTGTAGTTTAGATATCTAAAATTAGGTTAGATGAATCATATACTGTAAGTCTTGGAAAATATTTGATTGGCTTGTACCAAGCACATTAGCAGTCTGAATACACCTGAAAATCAGTCAGAGCTCACATCACTTTGTAGGCACCTGATCAAAGTTTGTTATGCATGCTTAGCAGCATCTGCAGTTGGGGACAGGTGAACTTCACCTTACAGGGTTTGATTCATTCAGTGTAATCAGATTCTGTCTAAGTTATTGAAATAGCACTCTGTTGATCCCAGAATGTATAATAAATTGTAGTGTCCACTTTCTACAGAGGAGTAGGCTCCTGGCTTGCAGTCCTTAAACTGGTTTTCAGAAATATTAGCTCTGTCTTTTAACTGTGTAGACTCCCTAGGCTTTCAGTTCTGAAGGTTTACCTCTAGAGAAACCAGAAATCCACTTCTGATGTTTGCAGTATGGTGGATAGGTCACTCAGCATGTCCCTCACCATCCAGGCTGAGGAATTGCTCAACTTCTTTTATATTCAGCCTTTAACACTAATTAGGCATAAATAGCCCAACTGGCATGACTAGGATTACAATTATTATAGTTTGTTGCTATTTTACAGACATTGAAACACCATAGAGAACACAGCTCCAAATCTGTACATTTCTATAGGCATCAGCTTTGGCAAGCTTCTTTTACTTAAAAGTTGCATATAGGAGTAAAACACCCTTCTGGAAGTTCCTGTTCTTCAATTCCTAATGAGAAGGAGAAACAGTCAGGAAATCTCAGAGAGCTTCAGTGGCTAAATAGCCCAGAGAAAACACTCAGTGTTGCGCTCATTTCTTTCAGCCCTAACTTCTGCTCAGACCTAGCTGAGCTGTTCCAGTCCTTAACAGTTTCTTGCCATTTTTGCCACCTACATTAGTGACATTTCCTAAAAGCATCTTCTTGCTAGCTAACACCAGTTCAGTTCCCCTGGGGCTAGCAATAATTTAAAATATATTTATCCACTTAGGAAGACACAGATCAAAGAGCAGCAGGGTAAGAAGAATGAAAAGGCAGCAGCCAAGACTTGAGGGGATTCTTAGGTTTCGAAATAGAAGAGGTTGCTTTCATATATTTTTTTGTATTGTTTTTACATTATACATTTTCCTAGCATCTCTACAAATATGCTGATAGAACAAATGAATGCATTTTGTATGGGGGAAAAAAAAAAATCTGTGACAGTTTGAAGGGCACAGGATTCTTCTGTTTCAAGATCTCTCTATGGACACTGCCCAGAAGTGATGGGAATTCCTAGACTCCAAGTGCATACCACTTACATTAATTATTGAAATAAACTTCATATCAGGTTCAGCGCTATAAAATATATTTATTTACACAGAAGAAGAAAGAAGTAGGATACCTCCAATGCTTCTGCCATCTGCTCCTTTGAAAAGAAACCTTGGCTCCTTGTCTCTTAGCATAGATAATTTCTTGTTTACAGAGCTGAAAAAGCAGCTCCAAAAGTCTGCGTTAAGCTGAGAGCTTTGGTCTCTCAGTTTCATGTTCCATTTTACAGCCCAGAAGCTCTCATCATCTATGTTCATTCTTAAAGATCAGGGTCTCAAACACTTAAGGTGAAGCTAACATTCAAAACCTGCCCTCCATGTTTCCCTTCTCTGCTCACCTAACATGCCATCTAAGGTGGCTGACATCCCAAAGTGATTGCCTGTGCTATATATGAAAAGGTTATTAAATGAAAATCAAACTAAAAGATAAAAATCACTAGTTGTGGTGTTCCAGTCACTCTCCACACATCATACAAAGCTTTGAAATTCCTTGGGTTTGCACTTTGCTTTCTGATAGGTAGTTATACTGGCTCACCTCTAAAGATAGTTGTTATGCATCTAGAATTCTGAAGTCTTTCCCACAATTAAAAAACTGAGTCATTCTCCTTCTATAGCCTTTTCTACCCTCTTTAAATCACAGGCTGACATCTTAAAATCACAAAGGAATCAAGATCCAAAAAAACAGTATTTGTATAAAATCTACAATCAGGTTATCACTACGAAACTTAATAGCTGCTTCCCACATGCTTGTGCTCAAACAAAATTTGACAAAAAGTATTGAGAGTTTCATACAGTGTTCATCAGGAATTTTCAGTGATCTCAAAACCAAAACACAGTAGCAGCTGGCTTTTCTCTTGGTAGTTGAATGATGTTCCTTTAAAAATTCTGAGATATGAGAAAAAAAAATTCTGAGATATGAGAGACAAAACTGGAGTTTGCAAGATGAGGGGTTGGAAAAATGCGATAGGAAATCTGCTTGTGAGGACTCTCACCTCCAATATAAATGCATGGAAGCTAGTTTCTGTGCCCTTCACATGCATGCCAGGCTTTTTTCTGCTTGTCCTTTGATTGCAAAACTTCAGTCTTTCCAGGATCTTCCATGATGATACCTGTTTTTTCAGAGCTGACACATGACTTATGTATTGAAGACTTTGATACTGTTTACCACTGACCTCAGAACACTTTTGATTCCATTTCTTTTAGACTGTTCAAATTCGAGCTCTGCATGGTTTCAGGAAGGGAGTAGTGCAGCAGAGCATTCCTCTCTTTGCATATGAAGTAGTGTCTTTTGTTCCTCTTGTTCTTGCTCTCTTTAGTCATTATGTGATTAAAATTTTGTATCATGTGATCAATACTTACAGCAACCTGTAGGTCCGTTTAAAATAGTATAGTTTCTTTATTTGTTGTGTATTTCTCACCTAAAAAAGATCAGCAATGCTTTCGAAGAACATGAATTGATTGCAAATCAACTTGGGAGTAACTGTGAACTAATTAGCACAGGGTATTTTAACATAAATTGGATGGATGAAAAAGCTTACTCAATTAAACACCTGTTTGCTGAATGAGGTTTGTCCTGCTTGATTAATGAGCCTGCAAAGTTAAATAACCACCCAGGTAAATGCTCTTTTATCTACTGAACTCTTCCTCACAGTCTGTTGAGACTCAAGCCAGGTGTAGTAATTTGTGGTTTTAAATAAATGTTTTCTTGTGATTTTGCATTAAATAAAACCCCCATGTTAAATGCCTTTCTGTGGTCACTTTCAATTCTGATTGGGTGAAGAGCAGACAGATAAAAAGATATCATCTCAATTTCAAATTGGGAGGTTGGTAAGCAAAGTGGACCCAACAGCTGATGCAGAGTGCACTGCTGGAGTCCACTTGGTGAAAATGGGACAGAACCAGCTTCAGAGTGAATACTGAAAGATCTTTGCCACAGAACACAACATTCTGCACTTTTAAAACTGAAAGAGGCTACTGTTATTATGTTATACAACTTCACAGAAAATACAGGTTTAAATCCTTTACTCATTACACCCTCTGTAGAGTCTGTGGCTCTTGTGAGGGACAGTACCTCCTTTATGAAGATTTCCAGTTCTGATTTTCAAAACAGGGAGAAAGATACTAGAACAAAAATTCTGTTTCGCTGCTGACCTCTACTCTCCAATCAAATCTACAGCAGTGTTACATTTAATCATGAGAAGACATATAAACAAAAGACCTGGGGAGTTACTTGTGACAGGTATTCATGAACCTAAACAAGGGAAAAGACAAATGAAATCAAATGCCTATTGTCAGTGTAAGAGTAATACCGATAAAATAAAATTAAACATTTAGTTTGAAATCAATTCTGCTGAGCCAGAGCTAACAATGGATGCAATGCCAAGATTCCCTAGAACAACGAGTTTTAAGACTCATGCATATTTTATTTGTTGATTTGATTTCTGACCTGAAGCATTAAATTCTGGGAGGCCTTTCCAAAGATTATCTGCTAAAGCCACTGGTCATCTGTAGCATTTTCTTTCCAAAAATAGCCTAAGGTGTTGTGATTCTCTTCCTTTGCAAAGCAGTACTCTGAAACATGCTTGATAGTCAAAATATTTCTGAGATATAGCAATAACATGTTCTGAAATAACTCTACCTTAGTTGTTGCAGTGGGATTTGGTATACTAAGGTAAAATTATGGCCATTATCGGTGCACTTTACAGATAGCAAACCTCTGGAGGGAAGGGTGCAAAAGAAAAACTTTAAGAATTCAAAGACAAACAGGCAAAAGGTCTGTAGAGAATGATTCTGAAGTAAAAATCATGGTGTATTTAATCTATTTGCTAAGCTGCTAACTGTAATATTGTTATAAATTATTTTTGGCAGCTTTTTGCTTTTAAAATCGTAATTTATTTAGCTCTCTTTTGTTTCCATCTCTGATTATTGTAAAATGAGGATTTTTTTTTCACCAATCTAAAGTTATTGCTCTATGAATATTTTGATCTTACACATACCCGTGCTAGAACACTAGACTGGAATTTCTGCTTAATTGTGGAGACAGGCTTTTGAAGACTGTCCTCAAATCAGAAGGAGAATCAGCAAGTTGTCAGCACAGGTAACATTTGGGTTGACTGCAGTGGGACAGCTGGGACATGTAAAGGTCTGATTTTTATTGCATGTGGCAATGACAGTTCCAGAAATGTTGCGTGCATATTACAAGAGGCAAAGGATAGGATCTGTTTCTGCCGGCTAAACTGGGATGCCTGATTTGCACCCCAGTTGGTCAAGGAAACAAGACTTCAGAGGTCCTGAAGTTCTCTGTCTAGTTCATGTGAAAATGCAGGTCAAAGTTCAACAAGAACTTACTTCTGTTGCTCAAGTGAAGCTTTATTTTAATTTAGAAGGCCATAAATCACCTGATTTTCTACACTGACTGCACAAGACTGTAGCTGCTCTCCTCAAGGACAATTACCACTGTGTACCTAAAGTACAGATGCAGTTTAGGGGAGAGAATTGAAGGCAGTGACCTTCCTGTAGTAACAAGGAAAACCTTTCTCTGTGTACTGGTAGTTCCTTCAGTCTAACAGGAACTACTTTCTAGTTCTTCCTATGGAGAGACTGACTAAAAAAGCTTATAAAAATCTCTGTTGTCAAATCTCTAAACTTGTCACTTCTGAGAACCTACTGCCAGCTGAAACAAGATGACTGGAACATCTCAGGCTGAAAGAAATTGTCTACTTTGTAACATTTCATAAATTATTTCCTTTTGTGATTGCATTTTTAATACAAAAATGCTATTGTGTTTTCATTCCATTTGAAGTTTTGAGGAGAGACAAATTTCTGAGCAATTCCTTTAGATCATAGAAGCCAAACTTATTTTGAGGTCATGCAGCTTGACTATTATCGAAACCAGTAGCATTTAATCTGTTGACCATACTAGCAAGATGAGATTAGATAGTGGTGTAAAGTGCTTCTTTTCTTTTTCTGCACAGCCATTAAGAGATGATATGAAGAAGACTTTGGGTTGCCAGACCCTTTCAGAAGAGAACTGTACAAAGCTGGCTGCTCACAGAGACCTCAACTTTTTTTTTTCTTTTTTTTTTTTTTTTATTTTTTAAAAATTTTTTTTTAAACTTTTTTTTTTTTTTTTTTAAATAATTCAACTCNTATCTGAACTGAAAGTACTTTTCCATACCTGCAGTTACAGCAGTGGTTTTCTTTGCCTGTCAGAGAAAGACAGGTTTCTTCCTCACTTAAAAAGGAATATAACTATGCAAAAGTAATCATGATGCTTTGGCAAGCATTCATTCTTACAGCTATATCTTGCAGTGTCAGTTCTAACTGACAGTGATATGTTTATTTTTATCCTAATTTCTTTCTTTAAAGTTCTTCAGGATATGATCATGTAAAAGTTGTTAGGTTTAATACAGTGTGGTTTTATTACCTATCACCACAACTTCACAGGAGCACCACTGAATGTCCATTCTATACTGCCCATTAACCTAAATACCATGTATGGGTTTCCATACTTTTCTTGCATATGCCATTGAAAGACATGATTAGCTTTCGTGGCGAGTATGTGGCAAACTCCATTTTGTCATCACTTGTATGACTAACTTTTGGTGTCATGTGTCTGTTGCATTGTAATTAGCCTGAACAATAAACTTTTTAGACCATAGATTCAAAGAATGTCTTAGGTCAGAACAGGGATGCCTCTCAACTAGACTCAGCTGCTCAAGGCTTCATCCAACCTGACTTTGATCAGCCCTAAGGAGGAGGCATCCACAACCTCCCTGGGCAACCTGTTCCAGAGTCTCACCACCTTCATAGTGAAGAACTTCTTCCTAAGATCCAGTATAAACCATTTCCTCTTGTCCTATTTCTAGACACCCTTATGAAAAGCTCTCTCCAGCCTTCCTATTGGATGCTTTCAGGTGCTGAAAAGCAGCTATACGGTCTTCCCTGGAGTTTTCTTTATGCAGAACAATGCCAGTTCCCTCAGCCTATCCTCACAGTAGAGGAGTTCCAACCCTTGGATCATCTTTGTGCCCATTCTCTGGACTTGCTGCAACAGCTCTGTGTCCTTCTTATGATGGGGACACAAGAACTGGATGCAGTATTTTAGGTGGGGTCTCGCAACAGCAAAGCAAAGAGGCAGAATCACCTCTCTTGACCTGATGGCCACATTCATGTTGATGCAGCCTAGAATACAATTTGCCTTCTGGGCTGTATGAGCGCACTGTCAGCTCATGTTGAGCTTCTCATCAATCAATACAGATAGGTCTTTTTCTTCAGAGTTACTCTCAACTCACTCTGCACCGAGCCCGTGTTTGTGTCTGGTATTGGCCCAACCCAGATGTAGGACCTTGCACTTTGGTTCCTGATAGATTTTACAGAGGATGTATTAGATATTGTCATTACATGAGTCCTATTACGGAGCTGAAAACTTCTGAGCCACAAAATGTGGAATATTTCACGAGTGAAGGTCACCTGGGCTGACATGGCTACTATTCTAGCAGATACTTGTCACAAGGACCATCAGCCAAAATCCTGATACACTTATCACAGCGTCTGCTACATGGAGAAAAGGTACAGACTATTTCTGCAGCACAGGACAAAATTTAAAAGTCCTTAAAGTAAACCCATACTTGATGTTTTGCTCCTTGGAGTGAAACGAGGGCTTTCAGAACTTGCTACAGTGATAATGGACCCAAGCTGAGAAAGGGCAACCTCTCTTGGCACGGTGCCTACAGTCTGTGGTTTTAGTTTCTCCTTTCTATCCACTCAGGGCTCCTGCATTTCCTCCAGCAGCAAGTTGAAAGCTATTACATACAGGCTCATTTTTAAAATATGAGCTGAACAAAATCATCTCCATGTACTATTTTCCAGTTGCAAAGACTGAGGGATGGTGCCTTGTGTGAGAGTCACAGTCCCAGTGATTGAAATTCAACCAAAAAAAGTCCTCCTTTGACACTTTGCTCTGGTAGTAATATGCTGGGACCTACTGTGGTTCTGCCTTAATATTTCTCCTGACTACCCTAAGCCTGAAAATTATGAGCACATTTGCTAGTGCATGAAAAGGCTTGCTAAACAGGGGAAATGGTCAAAAGACTGTCAACTTTTGGATTCTCCCTTGCAGACAGAAGGTGTGTGGACGGAAGGAACTTGTGGCACTAGTAATGTGAACTGGGCACAAAAGAAAACCCTTAGGAAGGTGTATGAGCTCCTTGTTTTCTTCCTGAGTTGCCTGATCCCCTGCTTCTTGTAGATTATTAAAGTTCACAGAATTACAGAATCACCAAGGCTAGAAAAGACTTCCAAGATCATCAAGTCCAGCCTATAACCTAATACAACCACATCACCTAAACTATGCCACTAATTACCATATCCAGTCTTTTCTTGAGGACATCCAGGGACGATGACTCCACCACTTCCCTGGTCAGTCCATGACAGTGCCTTTTCAGTCTTCCCTGGCACAGCTTCAGACCATGCCCTCTTGTCCTGTCAAAAGTTGTCTGGGAGAAGAGCCGGATCCCCATCTCACTACAACTTCCCTTCAGCTAGATGTAGAGAGCAATATGGTCCCCTCTAATTCTCATCTCCAGGCTGAACACTTCCAGGTCCCTCAACCTCTCCTCATAAGACACTCACTTCTGTCCCCTCACCAGTGTTATTGCTGTCCTCTGGACCCGCTCCAACACCTCAATATCTATCTTGAAGTGAGAGACCTAGAACTGCACACAGTACTCGTGGTGAGGCTTCACCAGTGCTGAGTACAGGGGCAGAATTACCTCTCTAGTCCTACTGGCCATACTACTCCTGAAAAGTTAATCAATACATCCCCACACCCTGCAGTGGCAAGATGACCTCTCTTTGAAATCATGTGCTTGTGCACATTTTCCTTTGTGCTATCAAACAAAACAAAACAAAAATTAGTGGAAGGAAAGATATAAGTGTAAAGATTCTGGAAAGTTTAGAGGTATCAAACAGTTTTCACTGAGCTACAGGACAATATATCGCAACAGCACTAGGGAGGAAAAGACAAGCACTGCAAAAGGGATGGCATCCTCTTTTTGTTTTTCCACAGACACTGATGAATTTCTTCATGGTTTCAAGTGAAGGGTGAGAAAGTGGCACAGGACTTTTTCTTTCAAACAACCTAATTGGTGCCAATATTTTAAACAATAGGCTTCAGGTGCAAACTCCAAGAGCCTGAAAGCATCACTCAGCAAGCAACAGTCTTTTAATCTCATGACAAAGAGGATCCTTTGGTTGCCTCCAGCCATAAATCAGAAATTTCAAAATTTTGCTTCTTACACATCTCTATCCCAAGAGCAAAATTAGCTTACACCTCTTTCTCACGGAGATAAAACAGCAGAAAATGTAAATGACGAGTGATGCTGTGCTAGGGGAATAAGGCAAAGGAAATGTTAAAAACTGATAGCTTATTCCCAAAGAAACAATATGAGCTCAGCCAAGCAGAAAAATGTGCAAATACTACTTTTAATTCACTCCAGACAATTTGTCATTTATAGTATTTTCTTTAGAGTTTGTGAAATCACAGACTTGATGGGTAAACTGCTGCTATTTCTCTTGTGTAGTTGTTTACCCAGAGAGACTAATGGGAACATGGTTAGGGGGTTGTAGAGAGCTATTTAAAAATGACCTGGCACCCTAGAAGTTAATGCTGAGGTGCTTGTGCTAGCAGTTTCCTCTCATTTGTGCCTTTTCTTCCTTTTAAAGCTAATTTACTTATAAAACATATAGTAGAGAGAAATCCGTACACACATGTATGTGTAGAAGCAGCAGGTTGGAGGGCAATTTACTAAAACGATGAAGTGACATATACTCCTTAAGTCTCACTGACTTTCATGGGAGCTATGTTTAAAGCCAGTCTTCACAAGGAAATTGATGGATGGAAGTGTTTGTTGTTGTTTTTTTTGTGAAGTAATGAAAACTGTGTACGTTAGTGTTAACAAATACACAGCTAGAAGTTTAAGAATAAGTTTCCTTAATGTGTAGCTTTGCAAAACACCAGCAAAAAAAATGTAGTTCAATATATAACATAGCTCCTTGTCAGTTTGTCAAATAGCTCCAGTGCAAATAATTAGAAAAATGTGGCAGTCAGTAAATAAATGGAGTGAGGAGTTTTCAGTTCAGTGTTTTCAGGATTAAATGCTTCGTTTTCTTAAACCCAAACCTTTTCTGTAAAAAATCTTTTCAAGTCTATTTGAGAGGGAATTTCTTGGATTTTTTGTAGCCTGAAGATTTGCAGACAAAAAAAACCCCAAACAAACAAACAAACAAAAAAACCCACCCAACCTGTCATTCATATTTATGTCGTTAATTTTGCTATGATTTTATTTTATTTGCATAGTAGTTACACATCCTACATAGAAACTAATCACTACAGCAGCAGTTATTCCACATAATTATACACGTCTGTATCCTCACCAAAAATGACCCCTCAGGCATGCAAAAACTGTGGGCTTAAGTTTCATTACATACTTCTTAAAGTCTTATTGTCAATTTGGAAGTAAAATGAAGAACTGAAACAGATCTAAATCCTAACTACAATACCAAATTTCTTTCCATAGGCAAATCACTTGATCACCCCTCTGAGTCTTAATCAAGCAGATGTAAACTATGACCTGATGAGCTAATAAGAAGCTGAAACTGGTTGTTTTGGTTGTTGTTTCACTGCATTTGAAGATGAGGCACAGGCTCCTAAAATGATGCTGTTGTCTTGGCAAAATCATAATGTTATTACCAAATAATCCAATATATTTAGCAGATAATCGTTCATAGAAGAAAATAATCTGCAGGAAAAAGCTACAGTTTCCAATCATACTTTTAATGGAATTACTTCCATAAGAGCTCTGATGTTCTATTTATTTTCATAAACTTTCCCTACAATCAGCATTTTCAGTCTTTCACTGAGACCTTAGCCCTCAAAAAGCAACTGACCTTCAGAGAATTCCCAAAGAAAAATTAATTAAATTTCAGACTTCTTTCAAAATGCTCTTCTGTTGTATATTTAGATCTCTCTGTATTCCTGATATATTGCCGTTGTCACAGATACTAACAAGGAGTTCCACAGCTCTTGCTCCATACCTACAAAACACAATGATTTATTTAACTGGTTCTGGCTTGAGCTGTTTCTTTCCTTTTGTTTCAGCAGAAGCCAAGCAGCTGTGCAGAGATGGCCATCTACCAGAAGAGCACTTCACCAGAAGAGAGCTTTTAGTCATGCATTCTTTCTTCAGAGCTTCCTAAAAAAATCAAGGAGTCTTCAATTACCAATCTGTGCTCATCTGCATGTGCTACCTACCTAATGTCTTATGGTTTGAATATATAGCAAAAAAAAAAAAAATCTTTCTTGGAGAATATATTTTTATCCATTCATTATCCATGAATAATTTGTTAATCTGTTAGAAGCAGGGGCATAATTCCATGTATATTTTAGAACAAAGAATTCCACACAAAATAACATCATAAATTCATTTCAGCAGACGTTTTCCAGTCATTGTTGACCTGTTTATACACCTATTAGAAGAAGTATAAAGTGGTATTCATTAAACCCTAGCTCATGCTTTTCACAGGCCATTCTGCATGCTGGTGCTAAGATAATAAGAAATAGATAGGAAAGGGCCCTGAAGAGTTCATATCGTCTATTGTACTGTTGCAGTACAGGATCAGCTCTGCTCACAGCACTCCTGGTCACTTTTTCACTAACATACTCTGTAATGAGAAATAATAAGCATGAATCTGGATATACATAATCCAGCAGGGATAACTTCAATGAATTTCTTCTTTTCCTGCTCACATGGACATGAAAAAGAGTGAGGATGTTTTGTTCTTTGAAATGTATGCAAGTGAAATTTATGTGCCATGTCCCCACTTGAACTACTGTTCTTTAGACTGAACAGTCTCAATTACAAAAGTGAAAATTTTATAAACCTCTCATCGTACTTGTAACTCACTGGAGTTCTTACTTTAGCCCACATCTGCCTTGAAATACAGCAGCCAAGAACACTTTATTGTGGAGACCTTGTCAAGGATGTCAAGACTAGATGAGGTACTCATCCGTCATGAAAGCTTTGCTCCTATTGATATATCACATTGTGGTATTTTTAACCATATTTATTTTGTCGTCCGTTTTAAATCCTTATGTACAACTACTTTCCCATATCTTGTATAGAATGTTACTCTTATCTATCAAAGTAATTCTGACTATTTACTTAGGACTAGAAGAGCTAAAAGTCCTTTCCTGCAATAGTCACACAGAGAATTGGGTATACTGGGCTACCCATGGAAACAGTTTTTAATGTCCCTTGACAAGTGCATTTGTAGCACCAGGAGTCCATGCAGTCATGTTAAGCCATCACGACACTGTCTTCTTGCTGTTCTAACTGCTTGCTTTGATATACATCTTGTGAGGAGCTCAGTTTGATGGCACATCACTCTTTGCTTTCAAACACGTTTTCAAAGGGCCTATTTTCACTGTAGCATCCTGGAAGAGACATGCTTCAGAGCTGTTGCAAAGGCTTGTCATAAGTATGGTCACTGTAAGAAAAGTCAGACTACAGCCTAACATTAGATGCATTAAAAGGGAATGCTGGATGAGCAAGGCTGCTGCTGAGCTTGTCCCTGTTCTCTTTGTCTTTGATCTGATTCAGAAGCATCAACTAAACCTCTCTGGTAATCTGGAAAACAGTGAACATAGTTCACCCTGCTTCAGAGAGCAGCATGCAAGGAGTGGCAAATCCTGCCTCTGCTTCACTTCACACCACTTCACACACAACAGTGATGTGCAGGTTTGACGAAGCAGCTCCAGCATACAAAAACATTAATTTCCCCACTGTCCCCATTTCAGTTTCACCTATGTATCACAGAGGTGCAAAGTGGCTCCTGATGATACCAGGGACAGGAAAAGAAAATGAACTTGAACAAATACAGATGTAGAGTTTGCAGTTTTTAAAAACTACAATGAAAAGCTTGCTGTAGGTCAAGCTGAGAGAAAAGATTTGTGTTCCTTGGTGAACAAAAAGTTGGAAAATTGTAAAACTATTTAATTTTTTTTAATTCTGAACATTTTATAGTTAAATTTAAATGTTAACTTTAACATTTAAAGTTAAAATAAAAGTATATTTCGAAAAATTGGTGTTAGTCAAGATGAGAGAGAAGTTTTCTGTTCCTGGATGGTTGAAAAAAAGTTGAAAAAATGTTTAAATTCTGTTAAAAATTGTTTCAACTCTGAATATTTTACAAGTTTTAAAGTTCAAATAAAAGTAAATTTTAGGGTGAAGAAATGCTTCAAGTGCACAGAACAGAACCATTTTATGCTTTCAGAAACTGAGAAGAGTTCCTGTCAAATGAAATAATTGGTTAAAATGAGGCACATGTCAAAAAATACATCTCCAAATTGTCCTTCATCTCCCTCACCCAAACTGCACATCATAAAACTTCACTCACATCTTATAAAGAAGGTAGCAGGTGTGAGGAATTAAAGACAATGAGAAGTAGAAATCCTTAGCAAATGGAAAGGAGACTGATGTTTCAACTTTTACTCCCCAAATAAGGAAGAATGTAGAGTCCTTTGGGAAAATGACTAATGCAGAAGGAGCAAAAGACTCCCTTTCCTGGAATAAGAAAAATACACATATATTTTAATCTCTTTCCTGGCTTTCATAATGCAACTACATGCTTTTGACTCTGTGATGCTGTCAGCAAAAATTAATTTTAAAAGTAGCACACATGAGTGACTTCAGCCTTTGCCTTAATTTAGTTTTTCACTAAGAGCCGAGATAAGACGTAGCCGAGCTGAAGAAGGATGGACGACTGTACACTATATTGTAGGAGACGACAGTGCTAAATTAATCATGTTCTATCTGGAATTTGCAATTCTTTCAGAGATGCTCAAGACAATATAAAAAATTTAGTGGTAACAGTGAATGTACGCAGGAGGTTGCGAGGCAGAAAGCTTCAGAGGGCACTTTAAATGTGAAAGATGCATTACAGTTTCTCACACATGAACAAGATAGCATGCCTTACTAAAACTATAATAAATAAGGAGTGTATTCTGCCAGATGCAGCTGTGAAGGGAGCGCTCTCCCAGTCAGATGTACTGAGTGTGATTGACACTCCCTTAGCTTTGCTGTGATATGACTAAATATGAAAATGAACAGCCTTGGAACGGTGCTTGCATTAGGAACAGCACACCATTCTGTTACTCTCAGAAGCCCAGTAAATATATCAGAAGTTTTGGTGTGCATACTGGAGGAGTCAATCTGCTCCTTAGTCACAATTTCACTTTCATATTTGCTTTTCTATCTCTACTTGAGGTTCCTTAAGTCTCCTCACCTCTTCTCTCCTCTCCTTAAGTCTCTCTCCTCTCCTCTCCTTGAGTCTCCTCTCTTTGAGTCTCCTTGAGTGTCCCCTCCTTGAGTCTCCTCTCCTTGAGTCTTTTTTCCTTGAGTCTCCTTGAGCCTCCTCTCCTTGAGCCTCTTTGAGTCTCCTCTCTTTGAGTCAAGTTTCCTCTCATTGAGTCTCCTTGAGTTTCCTTGAGTCCCTGTGAATCTCCTCTCCTTGAGTCTCCTCTCCTCGAGTCTCCTTTCCTCGAGTCTCCTTGTCTCCTCACCTCTCATTGTCTCTCCTTGAGTCTGCTCACCTGTCCTCATCTTTTCATTGCAATGTCTCATTGCTTGCTCCTTCTACAACCATCAGGCTCACTGCTGACTGCTGTAACTTCAAAAAACACTACTGCATGCCTGGCTGCAGCAGCAACAGGAGAGTGAGACAGACACAGGTTCCCCCTGTTTGGGTACAAGCCTGCAAATCTTGCTACTGCAACAGGGACTTTCTCCCTCCAGAAAATAAAATTAAAAAATAAAAGCTTCCCTTAGGAAATAAACAACTAGTGAGTTTCCTTTGGTTTACAAATATACCTGCCACAGTCAGTGAATTACAACCAGGTGTTGAAAGATGTTCTGGGAGTTCCCACAGCAACCAAAAGCTCTTCAGGGTGTCCCCATAGTTACTCTGTTCCTGAGGGAAGAAAAGATTGTTATTGACTTGGTCGAAACTAACAAACAAAAAGCTAAATAAAATCCTCCTTTCCCATCTGAACACACTATTGATGGTTTAGATCTAGAGCTTCTGCTGAGGGTCTGTATAGGCTTTTGACAGTAGGGAAGGACCTGTCTCTCACCACACTGGTGTCTTTACATTGGGGGATGTAAGTACTGAAAGCATAAAAGAGTGGAAAATTACATAGCTCAATATTGCTGATAAACATAAGGTGAGTGAAGCATACATGGGGGCTGCATGGAGAGGGCTGCTGGTCTGTGTTGTCATTGCACTGGGAAGAATCATAGGCACAGCAAAGGCCCACCATTCTTTCAGTTACCACCTTCAACACTGCTGGCCACAATGTTTAAATCAAAACCAAGAAATGTCTCATGCAACTCATAAAGGAACAACTGTTTGTTCACAAGAAACAATGGCTTGACTGTAGTCCCACTGATGAGCTTCACACAATATATAAATAGTCACAGATTCATAGATTGCATCATGTTGGAAGGGACGTTCAAAGGTCAATTTGTCCAATCACCTGGAGTCAGCAAGGACACCTCCAACAAGATCAGGCTGCCCAGGGCCTCATCAAGTCTAAACTTGAATGCCTCCAGGGACAGGGCCTCAACCACAACCCTGGGCAGTCTGTTCCAGTATTTTACCACTCTCATTATAAAGAACTTCCTCATTATACCCAACATCAATCTAGCCTGACAGTTTAAAATCATTGCCTATCATCCTATTGCTACAAGGCCTTCTAAACCTTCTTCAGCCTTCCTGTAGGTTCCCTTCAGATATTGGAATGTAGTTATAAGGTCTCCTAAAAGTCTTCTCTTCACCAGGCTGAACAGCCCAAAATCTTTCAGCTTTTCTTCATAGGAGAAGTGCTCCAGCCCATTGATCATCTCAGTGGCCCTCCTTTGGAGCTGCTCCAGAAGGTCGATATCCTGCTTTTGTTGGGGTACACAGAGATGGACACAGTACAGTGTTTATTAATAACTGTTTCATTACAATTGGCTCATAATTTCCCAAATTAAATTTATGTACAAAATGTCATTTGACTAATGGAATTAATCTAATTATAGAAGATGTGAGGAATGTGTGTTATTCTAAAAAAAAGCAATCATTTGTAGCAAAGATTGATAAAACTTACAAAATGTCTCATTAGATAGATTTTCATTGCTGTGTTTACAAAGTAACTAATAAATAATGAAAATTCTTTAAATATCTTTCTTTTCTCAAAGTACTCACATCCTAAATATTGTAAAGATAATCTTGCCTATTAGTTTCTCACTGTCCCAAAAGGCATATATCTGTTTCTGTGAAAAATCAAACATATTCTTTCCTCATAAGCTCTTATTTAGCTTTGACTCCCTTAATTTTTTATAAGCATTCATTTGGTTTGGAGTATATTAGTAGCACTTCATTAGTTTTAGGATAGTGACAGACACAGTGGGTCCTAGCTTATCCAATTCATAGAATCATAGAAACATACAATGGTTCAGGTTGGAAAGGACATCCAAAGGTCAGCTCATCTAACCCTCCCTGCAATTAGCAGAGGCATCTTCCACTAGATTAGGTTGCTCAGAGCTTTGTTGAACCTGACCCTGAGTATCTCCAAGGATGGGGCCTCAGACACCTCCCTAGGCAACCTGATTGTTCAGTGAGTCTTTTGAGGGCCAGGGAATGCACTTACACATGGGTACCCTCATCCGGGTACAGTTTCAACAATTCATTATGGCTTAAACACTAAAACCATAAGGAGAAAGGTATACCAGAAACTACTGTGTGCAGTTCTGGAGCCCCCAGCACAAGAAGGACATGGAAATGTTGGAGCGAGTCTAGAGGAGGGCCACGAAGATGATCAGAGGGCTGCAGCACCTCTGCTATGAGGACAGGCTGAGAGAGTTGGGGCTTTTCATCCTGGAGAAGAGAAGGCTTTGAGGAGACCTTGTAGTGGCCATCCAGTATCTGAAGGGAGCCTACAGGAAGGTTGGGGAGGGACTGTTCACAAGGTTTTGTAATGACAGGATGAGGGGTAATGGGTTCAAATTGGCAGAGGGGAGATTTAAACTGGATGTTAGGGGGAAGTTCTTCACAGTGAGGGTGAGATACTTGAATGGGTTGCTTAGGGAGGTTGTGGCTGCTTTCTCCCTGGAGGTGTTCAAGGCCAGGCTGGATAAGGCCTTGAGTTTCGTGATCTAGTGAGAGGTGTCCCTGCCTATGGCATGGGGTTGGAACTGGATGATCTTTGAGGTCCCTTCCAACCTAAACCATTCTATGATTCTATCATTCTACAACACTTAAAGCTCAGATCAAGACTTTATTATAGCTTAAACACTAAAACCACAAGGAGAAAGGTATACTGGAAACCACAATACTTAAAGCTCAGATAATAAAATCATAGAAAGAAAAGTATATGACAAGGAACACAGAGTAACTCTGTTGATCAAAGAGCAGGTTATACTCACCCTATCCAACTGACCAGGAAAACTCCTGAGCTGCACAGGTGGCAGGGCTGGCTGGCATCCATCCTCTCAAGGCAGGCGTTTTCACTGAGAACTGCACCATCATGGTGGTTCTAACTGGTGCTGCTCCAACCCAGCCACTCAGGCTCTCAGCATATCTGGGTTCAGAGTTCTGTGACTTATAACCATGACATCCCAGAAGCCTGAATGCAGGAAGACAGAGCCCCTCCTTTATTCTAGAATCTGTTACAAATCTTCTCTCCCTACTGTTCCTGTGCATACCTGAACAAGCTCTCTTTCCCCTGGATCTTATCTCTCAGTAACCTAGTGATTATCGGCCTGTTGTAACTTCTGGTCAAAAGCATACTAACTCTTCCCTCTTACACTGGTCCGGTATTCTGCCACCCTCATGGTAAAGAACTTGCTCCTAACATCCAATCTAAATCTGCTCTTCTCTAGTTTAAAACCCTTGCCCCTCACCCTAGCACCACAGGCCTTTGTAAATAGTCTCTCTTCAACCTTCTTTGTAGGGTCCCTTCCAGTCCTCAAAAACTGCTATCAGGTCTCCCTGGAGTCTTCTCTATTCCAGGCTGAACAATCCCAGCACACTCAGCTTGTCCTCATAGGAGAGGTGTTCCCTGATCATTTTCATGACTTTCCTCCGGACCTAATCCATCAAGTCCATAGAATCTTAGGTTGGAAGAGACCTCAAAGATCATCCTGTTCCAACCCCCAGCCATAGGCAAGGACACCTCCCACTAGATCAGGTCACGCAAGGCCTCATCCAACCTGGCCTTGAACACCTCCAGGGAGGGAGCGGCCATAATCTCTCTGAGCAACCCGTTCCAGTGTCTCACCACCCTCCCTGTGAAGAACTTCCTCCTAACATCCAGTTTAAATCTCCCCTCTGACAGTTTAAACCCATTACTCCTCGTCCTGTCATTACAAGACCTTGTGAATAGTCCCTCCCCATCCCTCCTGTAGATCTCCTTCATATACTGGAAGGTTACTATAAAGTCTCCTTGAAGTCTTTTCTTCTCCTGGCTAAAAAGCCCCAACTCTCTCACTCTGTCCTTCCCGTGTTGGCAGCTCCAGAACTGGGTGCAGTACTACAGGTGAAGTCTTAACAAAGTGAAGTGGCAGAATCACCTCACTCGATCTGCTGTTTACACTTCTTTAGACTCAGCCTGAGACGTGACCTGCCTTCTGCGCTGCAAGCACATACTGTCTGCTCATGTCCAGCTCCTCATTCACTATATGCTCTCAATTTCATCATTCCTCAACCTGTTTCATGAAGGAGAACAGATATTTGTAGTTTTTAAAAGAAATTTATACTGCCAGTTCCAACCTTGTTTAAATAACCTTCACATTATTATTCCCTTATTTCATACTATTATTACTAATTATATGATGTTGGCTTTTCTTCTGCTTTATGTCTGGCAGACAGTTCACGTTGACACGTGAGCTAATCAGTTTTGTAACTATGAATTTCAGAAGTAATTGTAATTTAAGCTAAAGCCTTTACATCTCTCCTTGTACAAGAAATTCTGCTTATTCTTGCAGCAAGAATAAGCAGTAGCTATCTATGTTAGCCTTAGCCTTGTCAACAGCAGAAGCAGGAGTAGAGAAGCCATGTCTGAGTACACATAACATGACGTATATAAGCATGTCTGAGACTCCAGAAATCTCCTTCTCTGAGGTCTCAGCTATCATTCTTAATGACGGGAGCAGAGCACTATAACACAACTGAGAATACTAATTAAACAAATAATAACTTGGGCTTACTAAACAACAAAATGTCTCTTTTCTGCATGGACATATTAGAAAGAGTAAACAAGGCTCTGTGCAAGTTGTCTTGTTATAAAATTAAAAGCAAAAAGGGTGAGGTTAGCTCCACCATCAGGCAATTATGATGCTTGTTCTTGAAAATGCTGATGCCTTTTATCTGCTTTGGACAGTTTCAGGTTTCATATAAGACTAGGGCTCCACAGTCACACTTGTCACTGTGTCTATGCAGTATTTTTTGGATTGGTTGGCTTGGTTTGTGTTTTTTTTATGGGGGGGAATGTGATGAGGAAGAGGAATTTTGCGAAGATAAATGTCCATTCAAGATGGGTGATATGTCCAAAAGTAAAATGCCCTGTTTGAATACATAAAACATAAGAGAGCTGGAGCAGAAAATAATGAAAGAAATGATCCAGAAAGGATTTCTAACATAGCATATTTTATTTATTTCTGTACATGTATATATAAAAGCTAACAAGATGGTGGTAAAGATAGGCAAATGCAGGCACTGCAAAAGTGCTTAAGGGTATCTATTTACTTATTTTTAAATAATTGTCATTTTTTTGGCAGTCATGGGTGCTGCCTCGTACTAGCATACCATAAGGCCTTGTAGTGGGTTTGCAGTGACCTGCCCCACCACCTTTTTAAACCCCGGCTAAAACTCAGAAAAACACACTGGAAGTGTGATGATGCTGCAGATAAGCTGAAGATCAGGGAGATTAGTAATAGGAGCAGAAATTAGTCGTTTTAGTGATTTAACTCTGAATTCAGTCAGCAAGACCAAGAGACAAAGGAAAAAGCTGCCGGAGCCAGCACAGACCCAAGCCAGACTGGCTCACTGCAAGCAGACTGGCTATCTGGATGTTTTGAGAACATTTCTCAAAACAATTTTTTTTTCTCTGTCTCAGTGAAACTTGGTGAAGTGACACTGTGTTGTTTAACTCTCTCTCAGCCAATAGTCTAACTTCTCACTCAAATTCTCCAATTGGCTCAAACCAACACAGGCCTAAAGGAGAAAATGCTCTTAAGAGAAGAAAAGCTCAAAGTCCTGAATTTTTGAGCTATTTCCACATGAAAATAAGATAGACATGTTTTTAAATAAAGTCAATTCCTGATGTTTTACTGTGGACATAAAAAGTGTTTATTACAGCATTGGTTAAAACATAGTGGCTGTTATTTTGTAGTTGCTCAGAAGTCCTTCGACCCTTCTGATTTTTAGCAGATAATATTTGACTTTGAATTTGGCCTAGAGAGTAAATTATTTTTCTGAGAGCTACGGTTAAAGTGGAACAGTCATGTTGACATAAGAATATATTCCAGCCTGCTTTACCCAGGAACAGATTTTTCCTGAGAAGAATATACAACTGAAGTTGTTTGTAGAGCATATCAAATGATGCTTCTCTCTTCTGATGGCAATAGCAAACCCTTCTTGTGTCAGTTCCCATTAAGGCAAAGGCAGCATAACCTTTTCCTTATTGTGCGTGGCTCACATGATAGAAACTGTACTTTTTTAATTAGAAAATATCAAACATGCAGGCATAAGCCTGAGCAAGATCTCTGCTCATGTTTGTTTCATTTATGCTGCTGCCCCTCATTTCTGTTTGCATATCCTCTCTAGTCTTGAGTTGGCTCTTCGATACAACAGGAACAAAAGCTTAAAATAAACCAAGTTTTTTTAAGTTATTTTCCACTAAAGAAAAGTGCAAGAACTTGGTTTTGTACTAAATACATCAAATTACCTTGATTGTAGGAGATTAGGAGAAAAACAAGAACATGAAAAGGCAGATTTGCAGATAGTTTTTATCCTTTTTTAATGGTAACCCATTGATTAGGGCATGCATTCAAAGTGTGAGAGATCTGGACACCAGCACCTTCTCACATTAACATTTAATTCCATAGAAATGGAAAGAGCATCCTAAGAGAAACTAAGAACCTGGTACCACTGCACAGTCAAGACAGTCCCCACAGTAACAGGAGACTGAAAATCAATATCACAGAGAAGAGTGAGTTGAAGCTAGGGTACCTATATCCTGGCATGTCCTAAATGTCAGGTTACCAAGTAAAGGAGGAAAAGCTTTTCTGCCAATATATCCTACCAAAGTTCAGCATGTCTCCTCTTTTTCTTCATCCTTGTTTACCTCCAAGTAACTGGTCAGGTGAACATTTATGAATGATGCCTACATGTCTGGAAAATAATGAATGAAAAATAATATATAAAGGTTTATAACATTGCCTCAGCCATTGCTCAACAGCTTTGGGGAGTGGTTTCAGAGATATGTGGATATATTGCAACAAATGCTATACTAATTTGAATCACACTTGTGTTACATTTCATGGACAGGCAATTTAGCTGGAAACCCCTCAGCTAAATTAAAATTTAGTAACTCTTAAAAAAAAAGAAACAATCAGGGAAAAAGCACCCATGCAAAGTACCTAAAATTTGTATTAATTCAGAATTTGGGTATGATGAACATTTGTCCTTTTTTGAAATAGAAATATGTGTATATATATGCATCTATTCTGGTTTATTACATGCATTTTTATGCTTTCAGCTATATTTTGGGTCCTTTCCAAATGAGTTTGTCATCAATATAAACCACTTTTAATGTCTTTCTCTTGCATGCAGTACATCATACTCTACATTTTCAAGCAGAATTGTTACTGAATATATTAAAGTAGATATTTAACCTTGCAAAGAAATGAATGTGATCAGTTGTTCCTTTCAAACCCTTTGAAAGCATCTCCAATACTTTCCATTGACTACTGGAAAAGTGTCTACTACTCTTGGAATAAGACACTCAAACTGAGGCTGAGCCAAGAATCTTTGTTAAGCAGATTGTTTTTAATGCTCTATAAGTAGAACTTGAGTCAAACATGTTAATCCCATAATTACTTTTGATTTTGTGTGCTGATACCTGGAATTAAATCAGTCTTCACTGTACTGTCAAAATACTCTTTTGTAGGAAACTGTAAGTATGCTTGAAGATGATAAGAAAATCTTCCTTAGGTCAAGTGTTCATACAAATTAGTTGATTTTGAAGAGATTTCTAAGAAACCCACCATGTAAATTAACTTTATCTATATCTATCTTTGTAAAGTCATATATGTGAAACAAAATATCTTCTGTGTATTTAAATTGTAGGGTTGATCTGCACTTACAGAATTTTTCAGTAAGAGTTTTTCAAGTTGGTAGCCTTCCCTATCTCTTTGAGGAGTAGAAATTTAAGAAAACTTAGACAAACTGCGAAAGGCGATACGTCAGGAAGCACTGCTTTATCTGCAGCAAAGCAATATGCATGGGGAGATTTTTCTGCATTAGCAGGGAGGTTGAAGTAGATGATCTCCAGAGGGGTTCTGGGGGAAGCGGACTGGAAAGCAACCCAAAAATTAGGAATATGAAGGACAGGAAACTACTCTTCCAGAAATAGGTCCTTTTGTTAGAGCAAAAGCTCAGAGGAGTGAAACCCTTCTCTTTGGCTTGTTGAACACTGAAATTATGAATCTGTAGAAATTTGGATCCTTCAAATACTCTGTATTCATGACTGCTTGATTTTAAGCACAAGCAGTACAGCTGAATTGTACAGCACCAATATGCCCGGAGCTCAGACTACAGAAATCTTTGCAGAACTGAGCACACTTGCTCACTGTGCCTTTTATGTGAGTCAGTAGAGAACATTGGTGTCAGCGGGCAGGACATGGGACACTGACAGCAGCAAAGGCTGCAAGTAATGAAAAATGCTTTTCTAATTGGCTGCAATAGTGTTTAAATTTTTGTCATGAATAACATTCACACATATCACAAATAAGCTCTAGGTGAATGTTCCAATAGAGATATTTATTTGGTATACCAGACAGATTACATTTACAGAGTTATACTGCACATCAGGGAAATCACTCTGGACAGAGTGACAGGGTGATGGCCTTATAGCCATCCAGTCCCTTTTACAGCAAAGCTCTTAGGCACATGGGTATTGATTTCAGTGGAGCAGCTCAAGCTCGGCATTATGGATGTGTATTGCTGAACTGGTTTGTAGAGCTCAGTAGAAACCAAGCCACCTTTGGGAAAATATTTATAGGATCCAGGTGGAGTATGAGAAGCCCAAGTTCAAGTGAAAGAGGAAGACTGATTGCTTGCTTCTTTATCCTTAACATTATTCTCTTATATTACTGGTATAACTGTCAGAGACCTTATTTTTCAAGCTTATTAACAATTGCATTCTGCATCACCATAAATGTGCTCTGTCAAGAGAAATATGTTGACAACAATTAATTCATTTTTTAATTAAGAGGTTTTATACTATTTGGTACCTTAAGCCATGCAGCTGCTAGTGTTTACTGCATCCTTTTGTGTATGTGTGCTTGGCCCTTACTTCCTTCAAAATGTTCTCCTCTGAGTATTTCTTTTTTTTCCTGTCTGTGCAGGGATGCATAAGGCAACAAGATGAAACCTGACTAATATTGTTTGGTAATATGGTTGTTTGCAGTTTATTTGTTCTCTGGTGGATTTTATTATAGCTGCTGAATTTTTACTCATTATTTTAATGGTGGTTATTTTGCAGATTTCTTTCACCCTGTATATTTTATTGAAAACTTATTCACAATACCACAGTGATTTGAATATGCTCTTCATGTTGCAAAATTTAATTAGATACTAACTAAGTAAGTGGTCCATTAAAATATTATTCAGATTGTTCAGGGAAATATTTTGGTAAACATTTTCTTTGGAAGTTGACTTTTTGGTAAGGGAAAAGGAAAAAGACAAATGAATGTTGCTGTTTATTTTGTCTCTCAGCATGCACAGAGTGAGATAGTGTGCATCTGAATTACATCTCCATTTGCAGTTGGGGAAAGGACCTTGCCATTAGAGGAATCATAGCATTCATTTATTATGCAGTTCAGGTCTAGATTGGCTATACTGTAGTCCATCAAAAAGTATGTTAGGGGAAAGATGCTCATAATGTAGCAGGGAGCTCCACTGTTTGAATGATGATGATGATGCACTGCAGTTGCTGAAGCCACATAATACACATTGCTGGAAAACATCCTGAAAAAGATTCAAGCTGGAAATAAAGATATACATTGTGTGTGTTTAAGTATAGCTCCATTCACTAACAAGAGAGGCTTTAATTATACATGAGTTTTCACAAACAAGTTAGTTCAGAGAGTGTTCAATTCACAAAGGTCTCTTTCTCTATACTCTGGGCTCTCCGTTCTAAGCAGTTTTGCAGCTACTGAAACAGCTGCACAATTTTTGATTTGGTCATGGATACTTTTAATGTGCACATAAAACGAAGAGGAGAGGGAGGGAACATCTCTCTGCCAGCTTCATGCAGAAGAGTGAGCCAGCTTGGTATCTGAAGAACACAGAATGGATCTGTGCTGACCTCTTGGAGCTGGAATCCGGCCCTCTTTAAATCACATGCACAGCTTTGACAGCGAGCAGTTTGCCAAGTGGCAGCACATTCTTTGTTGGTGAGAGAGAGGGAGACTTAAGTACAGGGGTGAGCATGAAGAGAAAAGGTCAGCTCTTAGAAGGAAAGGACAGCATGTGAAGTAAAGGGACTAGAGGAAATGTCAGAAATACAAGGGAAGGAGATTTCTCTCTCAGTTCACTGTACTGAAACCTTTTAGCCAGAGACCTCTGGTCAGAGACTGTTGCTCAACTGCCAGATAAACTACCTGGTTTAGTACTACAAGGCTGCTTTTGTGTTTAAGAACTCCCTGGTGTGATGCATCAGCTGCTCTCTGCTGAGGTATGGCCATAGGGAAATGTAGTCAACATTTTAGTCATGCTGTTCATGCAGACAGAGCATGGGAACATTTATGTCCAGGAAGCATATTTAAACCAATGCCATGGATAAAGGGAAATTGAAATAGGGGATATACCTCCAAACTGGAATTCTTCTGTCAGCAACTATTGTTCTTTGATACAGAATTCTTTCTGCCTGTTCATTTGGCAGATCAGTAACCCTGTTGTGGGAGAAAGTCATCTGGGACTCAAACTGGAATAAAAGACAGGGTCTTAGGGGAATACAGAAGCGAGTCCTTCAGTATTGCTAATGACAGCAAGTTTTCCTGTGTTAAAGGACATCTCACCAGTTCAAAAAGGAAGCTAAAAGCAAGTAACATTCAGGGTGCTCCGGACAGGAAATATACCTATGTCCAGGACAGACAAAGTTTCAAGAGACCTAATACCCAAGACTCATTTCTCAAAGAACTAACTTTTTTGGTTTATGGCATTTCTGCAACCTGTAAGATTTTTCATCAGCGGAGAAGACGATACCTCACTTAAGAATTTTAATTTTTAGACTTACCTCCCATACAAAATGTCTGTGGTGCCAGTGCTCATATTGCAGCCCTTCTCTCCTTTGAGGCAGGAATAGGAACTCCACCTATTTCTAGAACTACTTCTACAACACTTGTGAAAATGTAGGACCTTATCAAATGGAGTTAAATTGGGTAACACACTGAAACACTGAGTAACACATGACAGATATACATAGACATGTGACAACATGTACACACATAGATGATCACAGACTACTATCATGTGAATTTTATATTCCTGGAAAACTACATAATATATAGCATTTCAGGGTGAAAAAAAAAACCAATATTTTTATCTATTGTTGAGAGTTTGAGTTGTTTGAAGAAGTGAATCTGTATCAGTAAGATTCTAATAAATTAAGACTTTTGGAAATTAATTAGATCTAATGTTTCCATCTTTTTTTTTTTTTGCACGTATTTGCC